>JBBPBX010060150.1:10978-21534 GCA_038048925.1 Garcialebias charrua
AATATATATACAGGTAGTCCCCGACTTACGACGGAGTTCCGTTCCTACGTGACGTCGTAAGTCGAATTTCGTCGTAAGTCGGAAAATACGTCCAAACTGCACCTTATACGTACAATTCTGTATTTTACCAAGCACTTAGCCTATCCTAACACAGTACCCTACATAATTATCAAAAAACACATACATTTGGAGCCATAATGAAGGAAAAAAAGAGTTAATAACCTACTGGGAGCTGGTGAAGCCTTCCTCCGCCTGTTAGCATGTTAGCTCGGTGTTCCTCCAACATCTGAGGCTGCCTGTAGTTTGCGAGGTCCAGACCTGTTTACAGTAAGGCCTGTTAGCATGTTAGCTCCATACATTTGGAGCCATAATGAAGGGAAAAAAGAGTTAATAACCTACTGGGAGCTGGTGAAGCCTTCCTCAGCCTGTTAGCTCGTTGTTCCTCCAAGCTCTGCAGCTGCCTGTAGTTTTCCATTGCTTTGCGCGGTCCACAGCTTTACAGTAAGGTCTATTAGCATGTTAGCTCGTCCCTCCTCATCGGTCTGCCAGTCCAAGGTCTGCAGGTCCGGCCTTCTGCCGTCAAGCTACTGCTGTCAAAACCGGAAGGAACTCGGAACTCGGCTTTCAAATTTCAAATTTTTTTTTATCGGAGATGCGTGACGTAACCGCGAGACGTCGTAAGTCGAGGACTACCTGTATATATATATATATATATATATATATATATATATATATATATATATATATATATACATATATATATATATATATATATATATATATATACAGGTAGTCCCCGAATTACGAGCGCTCTGATCTGCGAGGTCCCAGACTTACGAGCTGCGAATTTTTGGAAAAAACGAAAAAAATACTGAGTTTTCATGTGTTTTTTCACTACAGTTAGCAAGTTAAGCATATAAACACACGTTTCCGATCATTTTTATGCACTCAAAAGTAGTTTTTAGATGAAAATAGAGTGTTTTTAGGTGCGCTGGCGAAAACCGTTCCAATTTACGAGCGGACTTCCGGGTTTACGAAGGAAATGGCGGCCGTTCCAAATTACGAGATTTCCGGTTTACGAGCGCCCCCTTGTGACGGATCTCGCTCGTAAATCGGGGAATACCTGTATATATATATATATATATCTTCTGAAGAAAACAGACATTTTATAATTGCGGGATATTTAATTAAATTGTCAGTCAAGTTTCTATAAAAATCAACATTTAACAAACTAAATAATGATTTAGATTTTGTAATTAATTATACATTTATTGAGTATTTATGAATAAATAGTTATGTGGTGTCTAAGAATTTATCTCCAGTTATAACTATGTATTCATGCGTCTAAGTTAATATTTGATATTTAATTATATTTTTATCAGTATGTGACAATTTCAGCCCTATGACTGGTCCGTATATTTGTCCAATAAAAACAGTTTATTTCTGCTTGTAGGCCTTTTCAACGTTTAGTTTTTAGAATATAAATAACTCATATAAGGAGCCAAATCTCAGCATCAAACAAGCAGCAAGAATCATCCACACCTTCAAATGTCACAATTCATGTCGAGAAATTGTAAGATTGTAGCTTAAAAGCTTTCATTTAGCACGAGACCCACAAACGTGACCAGGACGATAATTTATTATTCCTAAAAGACGTCAACACTATGGCCTTTAATGATGTATTGTCTAAAGATAATGCAAAAAATTCTAACTCTGAATTATTTGTGAGGAAATATGAAGAAAATTGTGAAAACTCCCAAGTTTTTATTAAATTTGAAACCTGGTATGCCCATTTATTTAACGTCCCAATAGGTAATCAGCCAAATATTAGTTATAGATTAATAAAAGTCAAAGTCAACTTTATTGTCAAAACTGCAATATGTACAGGACATACCCAGGATTGAAATTGCATTTCTCTCAGTCCCTCGGTGCAACAGTATCCATTTAAACACTAAAACACTGAAACATTTAATAAACATAAGCATAAAATGAAATAATAAAAGTGTAATACTGTCCTGAGTTTTTGCATAGTAGTTTTTGCATAGTAGTAGTATGAAAGTATGAAAAGTTACACCAACACTAAAACACTAAACATTTAATAAACATAAGCATAAAATGAAATAATAAAAGTGTAATACTGTCCTGAGTTTTTTGCATAGTAGTATAAAAGTGTAAAAAGTATATCTATAAAATAAAATGAAAGTTCTGGCATTGACATTTGTAATAGAGTGACAAAGCAGCATATGAAGTTTATGTACACAGTATATGTATGAGGTAGTTGATATTGGTATAGAGGTAAAGTGGCATATGCAATAAGGCTAGTAAAAAATATATATATATATATCAGCAGTAGTGTAGATATAAAAAGTAGTGTAAATGTAAACAGTAGTAATAAATGTAAACAGTAGTAATGAATGTAAACAGTAGTAATAAATGTAAACAGTAGTAATGAATGTAAACAGTAGTAATAAATGTAAACAGTGAATGTAAACAGTAGTATGACTATAGGCAGTAATGTAATACAAACATTAGTGCAAATATAAGAAGTAGTGCAAACTGAATGAGCACATGACCGTGAGTTGAGTGAATAACCCGTTTTGATGACACAGAGTCCAGTGTTAAAATCTTTGTGTTGTGTGGTAATGTGTGAAAGT
Organism: Garcialebias charrua; assembly: GCA_038048925.1. Classification (NCBI taxonomy): domain Eukaryota; kingdom Metazoa; phylum Chordata; class Actinopteri; order Cyprinodontiformes; family Rivulidae; genus Garcialebias; species Garcialebias charrua. Next base: position 13,633 of record JBBPBX010060150.1, read on the forward strand.
TTTTAGTGTTAAGGCAGTACAAGTGGGAGGGAGGGCAGAGCAGGTAGAGAGTTTAGCATCCTGACTGCCTGATGAACAGAGCTGTCTCTCAGTCTGCTGGTTCGAGCCTGGCAGTGGTGGGCAACGCTAATCCAAAAATTAGTTCCGCTATTTCTAAAGCACTAATTAATTTATTTAGGTCCGCAATTTCAAAAGCACTAATGTCTTATGAAAATTAGGGGAAGCTAATTCTAATCCGCTAATTAAATTCAACAATTGGTAGCAGCAAGTTATGCAATATTTGCACTACACTGCCAACTAGCGGTGCATGAACTGTTATACAGTAAGTTGTTTGAGTTTCAGAGTATTTAGTTTGGTTCTCTTCAACAGGTTTGACAAGGACAAAATGTACCCATTCCAAAGTCTGTTAGCTAAACTGCTGACATATTTGGCTGTTTTTTTTTTTCTTCTTTTGTTACTTTTAGTACCACTAGATCGCATGTGTCAAACTCAAGGCCCGTGGGCCAAATCCGGCCTACCATAACCGTTTCTGTGGCTCTCTACACCCTAGAACTTCAAGGGCTTTTGACTTGGGACCCGAAGGACGTGGGTTCGCGCCCCGGCCACTACACACCTTGGGGTGTCTATGAGTGCACACCTAATTCTCCAGCTCCCCGGGCGCTTTCTGGCTGCTCACTGCACCACCTGGTGGTGGTTGGGTTAAATGCAGAGACGAATTTCGTCTGTGTATGGGAAACATACACAGATGACAGACAAAGACATTATTATTATTATTATTGCAACAGTTGTAAGCATGTTGCTCTCAGGTGGTGGGTCCCCATCCCTACACTCCCTGGTCTCTCTGTTAATTGTCTTGCTTATCTCCTCCATTTTGTTGTCCAGGTGTTTGTGATTGTCATGCTGTGTGTTCATGTACCTGTATATAAAGTCAGGGATTTTTTAATTGATAAAGCTCTGTATATGTTGTATAACACAATCATTGTTCCACATTTAATCTATTGTATTGAGGTTTGGGGAAAAGCATGCAAAACAATTACAAAGCCTGTTTTTATTTTACAAAAGAGAGCTGTAAGAGTAATCACCAGAAAACATTTCAGTCACCCATCAAACACCTTGTTTCTTCAGCTAAATTTATTGAAATTCCAGGAATTGGTAGAATATAGTATTTTATCAGTTATGTATAGGGCTCATAATAACACATTACCTTTAAATATCCAAAGAAATTTAGACAAAGTTATTACAATCTTAAAGGGACAGATATTCATCAAACCACAATTCAGAACCAGCTTAAAGGGACGGTCTACCTCAATTCAGGGAGTTGGATTGTGGAATGTTCTGGAGAGTGATGTTAAAAATGCAAAATCAATTCATTCATTCAACCTTTATTTATACAGGCTAGCCTCGTTGAGTCACGGGGACTCATTTACAAGAGGGACCTGTCTCACTCACACCAAACAACCATCCACTCTCACACTCACACCTAGGGTCAATTTAGAGTCACCAATCAGCCTAACAAGCATGTTTTTTGGTCTGTGGGAGGAAACCGGAGTACCCGGAGGAAACCCACGCATGCACGGGGAGAACATGCAAACTCCACCCAGAAAGGCCCCGGACCGGGATTTGAACCGGCAACCTTCTCGCTGAGAGGCAGCAGCTCTACCAGTTGTGCCACCGTGCTGCCCAATGTATACATTTAAGAAAAAGGTCAAAAAGGACTTGCTCAAAAACTATATATGATGTAGCTTAGTGTGTTTGTGTATTACAGTTAGAAAAATTAAGTAGAGTTATTCATTTTGTGATGTAGTTTGAAGGTTATCATTGGTTGAACAAACTGTGAAATAAGGGGCAGATATAATAAGATTTCATCTTCTTTCTGCTCCTTTCATTTTATCCTACTTGTATTCTTGTATCTGATGAAACTGTTTTGTATTGTTCTTTTAAAATGAATGAATAAACATCAAATCAAATCAACGGCCCAGTCAGAGTCCAGAACCTGAAGGTGGGACCTTCAGAGAGCTGAGCAGAAACCTCAAAGAACTGAAGCAACAATGGAAAGAAGAGTGGGTCAGAACTCCTCCAGAACCAGGAGAGAGACTGATGAAGTCCTGCAGAGAACCACAGAGGATTCTGCTGCTGAGGTTCTGTTGGGTCAGAGGCACAAGCTGAGGTTAAATTTTAATGATTTTAGAACTTGTTAAAGATCATCCATCCAGCCATCCAGCTAACTGTCTATTCATCCTTGTATCTGATGAAACTGTTTTGTATTGTTCTTTTAAAATGAATGAATGAACATCAAATCAAATCAAAAATAAGTCTGTATCTCTGTGTTTATCATTGTCCTGGCATTGTCTCCTGTTGCCTCTGTCTCCTGAGTTCCTTGTGATTCCCTGAGTATGTAAGTTTGCTGCCCTGTCTATTTTATGTTCTTAATTTCTGTGGCCGTCGCGGACGCCATTTTGAAGAGTCCTAATGGTGAACTACTTTTTTTAAATCCAGCAGATTTGACCATTTCGTGAAACTCTCAAGCTCAGAAAAACTTGTGCTATAACGTCAGCTATGAAATATATTTTTTCTCAGCAAAGAAATAATTGTTTTACCGTGTTTTGTTGTAAAATCCTGGCTTCTTTGGCCGTCGCGGACGCCATTTTGAAGAGTGCTAATGTGGCGAACTTCTATTTTTAAATCCAGACGCGTCGCGTAGGCCCTGAGAAACATCCACAAGTTCACCCTCCATGTTAAAAAGTCTTCGTCTGACTCTTCGAAAACAAGCAATAAGGCTGCAGAGTAACACACTGGCTGCTAACTGCTATAGAGAGAGCACACACCAAGAGACTGAGGGGGACGCTTTTTTGTCACGGACCACATCCGGCGCTGCTCGTAAATACGTTATTTCGTTTTTACTGATAGATAATTAGTTATTAGCGGTACTGCATTTTAAATAAAAATAGCACAAATCCGCTTATGAATTATAAAACTTAGTCAATCCGCTGTAAAGCTAACAGATTATTTAGCTACGCTATAAGCGGATTAGCGCATTAGCGCTACCTAGCGGTCGAAGGCCCACCACTGGAGCCTGGAGACTCCTCAGTCTCCTCCCTGATGGCAGCAGGCTGAAGCAGCTGTGTAGTGGGTGTGTGGGATCACCTGCCATGCAGAGGGCTTTCCGAGTGAGGCGGTTGCTGTGTAAGTCCTGCAGTGAGGGGAAGGAGGTGCCGACAATCTTCTCAGCTGCTCTCACGATGCGCTGGAGGCTCTTGCGGCATGATGCAGTACATGCACCAAACCACACAGTGATGCAGCTGGTCAGGACACTTTCTATGGCACCCCTTGCCATGGAAAATTCTGCACACACAAGGTTACTTAGAATAATTTAGACAGATTAGATTTAATCCTGTGCTTTACACAATGTAAAAGAAGTGTGGGATTATATTTATGGTTGCAGATTAAATGGACACAGTTCTTTACTTTAGAAGTAAAACGTTTAGTTTTATTTATTTAGAACTTATTGGTTAAGATTAATAAAACATAAAGGATTGAGAAAATAAATTACTCCCTGCATTTAAAAATGGGTTTTACCAAACGAGTCGAGTCATTGATGACAAGACAAAATGAGCAGATGAAGAAAAACTTTTTAAATTGTTTGTTTCGTTTGTTGTTTTTGTGTCCATCAAACCAAACATAACTTTCGGTTTTTGTTACTTTCATGTTTTGCCCGAAGCTTGAACATCAGCGTCTGTCTGGCATTTTGTGCATCTGTTCTAACGTAATCAATATTTTTATGCTCTTGGTTTACATAATCAAATTAATTACATCATCGTTAGCTTGAGCTGTGTTTGAATTGGCCAGCTATTTTCATAAATGTCCAAATCACATGAATTATCTCAGAAAGAGAAGCTTTTCTCTTTATTATAAAGAAATGTTTTCATTGAGGTTCAACTGTAATTTCTTGTTTAAAGAAACAGGAAAAGTTTGTGACTTTAGCTTGTATTAAAGCTAAAATTGGACATTTTTCTGAGCCCAGTTTGGTTCTTAATTAGTTTTGATGAATTTCTACTGGTTTTTAGCTAAATATAAGAATTTTATAGAGCGCTCCTGTCACGTCGGGTGTCAAATTTTCAGACAATGGTGTTGTAGACATCATTTTGTGCCTTTACTAAACTTCTTTTTTTTTGTTGGTTTTGCATTTTCTTATCTTCTTGGCAACATTGCAGCAACATTTCTAACCACTTCAGGCACTTTAGTTTGCTTCACATCAAAAGCCACTTTGTTCGCAGCCATCAGCCCACTGTAATCCCTCCGTCCCCACACTGTGTCCCACTTTCACACACAGGCTGATATCATAAGAAAACACTAGATTTTAAATATTAATGTTGGTTTGGCTGCTCAGAGTTAAAAAAAAAAACATTTTTTTTTTACATAAATCATGTTTGTTAAATTGAGCATGCGTGACATTTAAGTCAAACTAAACAGAACATCTGTTGGACTTAAAAATATGTTTGTTGTGAATACAAAATAATATTTCCACTGGATGTGTGAATGAAATGTAATTAGCACATCAGCTTTCCAAACGTGGTAATGGATTAATCTCACATGCTCAGATCTTTGTTTGCACACAAAATATTTTTATATAATCACTTTTAATGCATTTAAATCCTGTAAAACGTGTATTTTTTTTTTACCATGTTTTTCAGACTATAAGGCGCACCGGATTATAAAGTGCATTAATTGAAACAAAACAGTCAGATAAGTCAAACTTTATTCAACTCATTCACAATAAGCACATAAAATGGGTTTGAGGTCAGTAAGCACAACCAGAATTAATATATACGGTGCACCGAACTATAAGGCTCACTGTCGATTTTTGAGAAAATTTAAGTATTTTAAGTGCGCCTTATAGTCCGAAAAATACGGTATATTTTCTTAACAGAAGAGCAAAATCACATTTTAACATTGTTTTTATTTATAAGTCAGAATGAGGGTCAATTATTGAACTATAATCAATCGTAGATATAGTTGATTATAAAAGAAATTTGCACAAATAAAATTGACCCTTTGTCATATATTTTGTCACGTTTCCGCCCCTGGCTGTCTTTGCTTCCTGCTGTTTGACTGAGCCGCTCTGAGATTATCCTCTGACATGGATGAGACCAGCGTCACCCTGGGGGGCTCGCTGCAGACTGGACGCTGGCCCGAGCCGGTTCTGGTGCTGCCCGATAAAATCCATAGGTCTGGGGCGAGGGCTTGTAGGGCAGAGCAGGGGGTGGACCCTGAACAGGGTGAGATGATACGATCCGCTAACTCTTGGAGGAAACGTTCACTGCTCACTTCGTCCGGTCACAGCCATACTGGCTGTTGTGTGTTTTTAGCCGTATTCATGGCAACAAATTAGGAATCCATTGGATGATACTTAAAGCGAGCAGACGTGAGCCGGCAAATTAAAGGCCAATCATTTCTGTCCTGATTGACCGAGCGAACGCGAGCCCTCTAACGTTATATCTCATTAAGAGGGAAATAAAGAAGCAGCGGTTGTAAAACACCGAGATGAGAGAGCGCGTCCTTGTATTAAACTTGTAGATTCAAGCAGACGGAACAAGTTGTACTGCACCGTCGCTAGCAAGCTTCTGCGTTCATCGTGTGAGGAGAGGTTCGTACTGTCCAAGCGAAATTTACCAGTTTACATTTAAAAAACACAATCAGAGAACCGATCCGGTACAAAACAAGTCCGGCTGCTGAGAAGAACTTCTGGTGAAATTAATTTGTAAAAAATTGTCTTTCGAGGCCGCCGATTGATGTGGTTTAAGAACACACGTGGTTGATTCACTCCAGCTTGCATGCAGCATATCATCAAAATTATTTTTCTATGATTTAGTTTGGTTTCTTGTCTGCTGCACAACAATCGGCCTGCAGTGCTGTTCGGACAGCTGCAGAAAAAGGTTTAGTCAAAAAGTGCTTTAGGACGCAGACATGGGTTGTGATGCAGGTTGAAATGTAATTACCGTACTTTCCGCCTGATAAGTCGAACCGCCCTATAAGTCGCATCAGTCCAATTATGTCCAATAAAGTGGAAAAATCCGAAAATATGTCGCTTCGCCCTATAAGTCGCATCTATTATGCGTCACCGCTGACGCGTCGCATATGTTACGCGTCGCGTATGTTACGCGTCAGCGGTGACGACCCGGAAATGGCTGCAGGATACTTAACAAGATTAACACTTAAAGGTCCACTGACATGATTTTTTTACTATTCATAAAATTGCTCAAATTATATATATTTTATCATTTAAATATGTTCGTTTTTGCAAACAAAATGATAAATCACTTTAGTTTTGCTTTAAAAGTGATTTTGAACTTCAAGCCGTGTTTAATCATGGGAAATCCGATTACACACGAACGCACCATCTGTGACGTAGTGAGAGGCAGAGGGCTCTGGTCTCTTTAATAGCGGACAATTTAAAACCGACAAATTTATCAATCTATGTGAAGATTTGAGCTATTTGTCTTCATTTTGGGAAGCAGAAAATAGTTTGGGTGATGGAACAAGAAACAACAGGATCTAATTTAGGTCTGATGCTGTATCAGACTTACCTTCATGTGGAGCTGCTCATACCCGCGCACTGTGACAAGCCCAGAGCTCTGCCCGGTGTTACGTCACAGATGGTGCGTTCGTGTGTAATCGGATTTCCCATGATTAAACACGGCTTGAAGTTCAAAATCACTTTTAAAGCAAAATTAAAGTGATTTATCATTTTGTTTGCAAAAACGAACATATTTAAATGACAAAAGATGTATATTTTGAGTTGTAAAAATTAAAAAATCCTGTCAGTGGGGCTTCAAAAACAATTATTTATTTGCTGAAAATTATAGCAAAGATGTGTCTGAGTTGAACTTTTCCTTAATGAATGCACGTACCGGTCAAATCAGCTGAATTTTAAAAAATAGTTTTGCTACGTCGGTGCTGCGAAGCGTGCTCGCGCAGCGAGCAGATGCGCTTCATTTTTTAAAAATTTAACAATATATACCCTTAAAAAAAGTTTGTTGACATTATAGCAAAAGTGTTTCTGAGCTTAACTTTTCCTTAATAAATGCATGATCAGCTGGATTTAAAAATTAGTTTCGCTACGTGCACCCGCACGGGTGGGAACACTTCCATCCATCCATCCATCCATCTTCTCGATCTCACGCTCCAGTTTTCCCTCATTTGTGAACAAGATCCCGAGATACTTAAACTCCTCCACTTGGGGCAGGACCTCCTCCCCGACCCAGTCTGCCAATCCAAGGGAACTGCCCCCGATGTCCACGCGATATTGCAGAGTCGCGTAAGCCAACACAACCCCACAACATCCAGAGCCCTAAGGAACTCAGGACGAATCTCATCCACCCCCGGAGCCTTGCCACCGCGGAGCTTTTTAACCACCTCGGCGACCTCAGCACCAGAGATTGGAGAGCCCGACCCAAAGTCCCCAGGCTCCGCTTCCTCAGTGGAAGACGTGCCAGTAGGATTGAGGAGGTCTTCGAAGTATTCCGCCCACCGACTCACAACATCCCGAGTTGAGGTCAACAGCACGCCATCCCCACCATAAATGGTGTTGGTCGCGTACCGCTTTCCCCCCCTGAGACGCCGGATGGTGGACCAGAATCGCCTCGAAGCCGTACGGAAGTCATTCTCCATGGCCTCTCCGAACTCCTCCCACGCCCGAGTTTTTGCCTCAGCAACCACCCGAGCCGCATGCCGCTTGGACTGCCGGTACCTATCTGCTGCTTCCGGGGTCCCACAGGCCAAAAAGGCCCAATAGGACTCCTTCTTCAGCTTGACAGCATCCCTCACCGCCGGTGTCCACCACCGGGTTCGAGGGTTGCCACCACGACAGGCACCAACAACCTTGCGGCCACAACTCCGATAAGC
>JBBPBX010060151.1:9626-21534 GCA_038048925.1 Garcialebias charrua
TATATATATAGTGTATATAGTAAAGGCATTTTAAACCCTTCCCACACTCTTGCAATATTCTAAACAACGTTTCTAAACTCTAAATGCTCTAAAAGAAACATAATGTCATGATTTCAGCTCCCTGCCTCCTCTGCTCTTTACCACCTGCAAGTGGTCTTGGCCACGCCCACTTCTCTGCTCTACACGGAGAACAGCTGATCAGCTGCAGCAGAAAGTTTATCCTGCACCTCTGGGCTGCACAAAGGTGCAGCAGATGCTAAATAAATAAATAAAAAATTATTTAAAATAAATATTTCATGCCGATCGTGCGGCTCATCCATCAATCAGCCAGTTGTGTGTCATGTCCAATCTTAGTTTGGAAAACCGCGATAGAGCGAGTCCGTGGTAAACAAGCCACGAAGTAGCGAGGGACTACCGAACATCAAAACACATACTTTAACCCATAATTATACTGTTTAGATTCTGACGTAATTAAAACTTTATTTTCTGTCAGTCCCAGTCCGACCGATGCTCTGACAGTGACGTGACGTCAGGCGGCTCCTCCGGTCACAATCCTCTTCATCGTTTTACATCTCGATATATCATCAAAACCCAAAACATGCAGAAGTGATCTGTCTGGTGAATGTCACCTAAATCATCAGAACTCATGGTTCTGTCCAGCAGCAGGGCTGAACTGTAGTCCCGGGTTCAAGAGTCCGTCAAACACCTCTTCAAGGATGGACACTCGCGCACGTCAGCTGTGATGACAAAGGTTTAAATCAGGCTCTGCACTTCATGTTCCACTGAGGAAACCCAACAGAGACTGATGCTCACACACGTTCAGTAAATTTAACAGAAGGTGGAGGTGGACCCTCACAAATAAATAGTTAGACCTAATGAGGATGTTTGTACATAAACAAATCCAGACGGTGTTATCTGAGTGGAAAGAAGCAGAAAAGGTTTTATGAAACTTTTAGAAATAAAACACTTTCCCCATTTGTTGCACTTCTCATCCGGTGAATGTTTAGACAGGGACGGGAGTTTTCATCATTTCCTGCATGAATTGTGGTCTAAGTGCAGGGAAGTAAAGAAAGCAGTTCCTATCAGGTCTGTTTATTTGAGACTGACATCTTCTCTATCTCCATGAGGCTTTGTAGTAAACACCTCTCTTTATGTTCCACACTACGAGGAATATTTGCATCACTTTGATCTGTTATCTGAGAGACATCGAGACAATATCTGGCAGGCGCCAACTGTCCGTCCTGCCTCTCTGAGTAACCGTTCACATGCCCAAACCTCCTGACTGCCCACGTCGAGCTTAAAATAATAAAAATTACATTTTGTCAGAGTGACCCTGGAAATGATGCTGAAGCTTCCCTTGTGTTCTTCATATACAATAATACCCGGAGATCAGATGATTGCTGCTATGAAAAGAAACCATTTCCAAAATGCTCTTAGACACATTTATATTCAAGGATTCAAGGACTCAAGGTCATTTATTGTCATTAACATCACATGTGGTACATGCGGTGGAACAAAATTATGTACACAGAGTCTCAGTTACATCCAATAAAAGTTTTAATGTAAAATGAAAAAAATAATAAGATCTAAGCTATGAACTAAGAAAAACATGAACTAGAAATACACACAGCACTAATAGTACAAAACCATATGCTGAACAGCAGCACGAACATTAGTCTGTGTGAGCACATGAGTATCAGATGAGAATCAGATGAGTATCAGATGAGTATCAGATGAGAACAATATGATAATCAGATGATAATCAAATGATAATCAGATGAGCATCAGATGAGTATCAGATGGGTATCAGATGGTATCAGATGAGAATCAGATGAGAATCAGATTAGTATCAGATGAGTATCAGATGAGAATCAGATGAGCATCAGATGAGCATCAGATGAGTATCAGATGAGAATCAGATGAGCATCAGATGAGCATCAGATGAGCATCAGATGGGTATCAGATGAGTATCAGATGAGAATCAGATGAGAATCAGATTAGTATCAGATTAGTATCAGATGAGAATCAGATGAGAATCAGATGAGAATCAGATGAGCATCAGATGAGTATCAGATGAGAATCAGATGAGAATCAGATTAGTATCAGATGAGTATCAGATGAGAATCAGATGAGCATCAGATGAGCATCAGATGAGTATCAGATGAGAATCAGATGAGAATCAGATGAGTATCAGATTAGTATCAGATGAGAATCAGATGAGAATCAGATTAGTATCAGATGAGTATCAGATGAGAATCAGATGAGCATCAGATGAGCATCAGATGGGTATCAGATGAGTATCAGATGAGAATCAGATGAGTATCAGTTTAGCATCAGATGAGTATCATATGATAATCAGATGAGCATCAGATGAGAATCAGATGAGCATCAGATGAGTATCATATGATAATCAGATGAGCACCAGATGAGTATCAGATGAGAATCAGATGAGAATCAGATGAGCATCAGATGAGTATCAGATGAGCATCAGATGAGAATCAGATGTGAATCAGATTAGTATCAGATGAGTATCAGATGAGTATCAGATGAGCATCAGATGAGCCTCAGATGGGTATCAGATGAGTATCATATGAGAATCAGATGAGCATCAGATGAGTATCAGATGAGAATCAGATGAGCATCAGATGAGCATCAGATGAGTATCAGATGAGTATCAGTTTAGCATTAGATGAGAATCAGATGAGAATCAGATGAGTATCAGTTTAGCATCAGATGATTATCATATGATAATCAGATGAGCATCAAATTAGTATCATATGATAATCAGATGAGTATCAGATGAGAATCAGATGAGAATCAGATGAGCATCAGATGAGCATCAGCATCATATGACCATTTATTCTCACATTTGAGCTTTTTCAAACTAATGTTGTGAATTTGAGACGTTGGCTGTGCTGCTGCACCGCCTATTGATTTTGAGAAGTAATTTCAACATCTTAGAGGAGAATAAATCAATAAAAAGTGCAGTGATCAAATCATCTCATGGTTTTCTTTGTTTTACAGGTTTTTTTTTTCCCTGTGAGTTTCTGTTTTCAGTCATTTCTGTACTGTCTCTCCTTCCATTCTATCGTCCTTCCCTCTGCTCACCTGCTCTCATGTTCTTGATCTTTGCCGGTGCTGCTCTCGCTCCCTGTGACCTCCCGTCCTCTCAGGTTATCATCAGGCACTCTGTCAAAACAAATGATCTGCTACGACCGCGCCCCGCAGCCAGAACGGGAGATGCAATAACAACAGTTTCATCTCGGGTCTATTCTTGGAGAGTAAACTGAGCTGAGAAGGTCACGGTGCTCTCCGTTCGAGCTCTTTAACTTCACACGAGTACGAGGAATCAATTGTTTTGAATAATTAAAGAACGTTGTAGAAGAAAAGAAAAGTAGAAGCCAGAACTCCAAATAAAAACCTAGAATAAAGACGTGATTTAGCTGCTGGGTTGTACGTTCAACAGGGTGGCATGCTCTGTGCCAAAGAATTACTTTTCAACCGTCGAACATTTGCCTCGGTTCTTTCAACCTTACAAGAAACGACACGTTTCATCTGGTGATGCTCACTGCAACAACAAACATTCATCAAGAATGAGATGCTACAAAAATCTGTTATCAAACAGGAAACTTTTGTGCTTGTTTTCTCAGCTGAACGGAGATTCTCTGCTTACGCTCAGAAAGTTGAGAGCTCCATTAACTGGGGGGTGGGGGTCGACAACATGACCCACGTCAGTAAGTCTGTGATGTGTTGGTGCAGTGGCGGACTTAGACATTTTGGGGCCCCAGGCAAACCTTTGTAAAGGGGCCCTGTACCGGTCTGTCGTGGTGAAGAGGGAGCTGAGTCAAAAGGCAAAGCTCTCAATTTACCGATCGATCTACGTTCCCACCCTCATCTATGGTCATGAGCTTTGGGTTGTGACCGAAAGAACGAGATCTCGGATACAAGCGGCTGAAATGAGTTTTCTCCGCAGGGTGTCTGGACTCTCCCTTAGAGATAGGGTGAGAAGCTCAGTCATCCGGGAGGGACTCGGAGTAGAGCCGCTGCTTCTCCACATCGAGAGGAGCCAGTTGAGGTGGCTCGGGCATCTGGTTAGGATGCCTCCTGGACGCCTCCCTGGTGAGGTGTTCCGGGCATGTCCCACCGGGAGGAGACCCAGAGGAAGACCCAGGACACGCTGGAGGGACTATGTTTCTCGGCTGGCCTGGGAACGCCTTGGGATTCCCCCAGAGGAGCTGCTCCAAGTGGCTGGGGAGAGGGAAGTCTGGGCCTCCCTACTTAGGCTGCTACCCCCGCGACCCGACCCCGGATAAGAGGAAGAAAATGGATGGATGGATGTTTTATTATTGCAATAAAAGGCTCTAAATCAAGTCTTACACCAAAATTCAACAACACTAAATAAACACAAACAAATAGAGAGGGTAGATGTGAGCAATACAGTAGAAATATATTTTCCTAAATTATAAGATTTTCACAACTTTAATTCTTTTAACGTTATATTACATATTCTGTAACAGGGAACAGTTGTTAGATCAATGTGAAAAAGTGAGTGTGTGTAGTTGAGATGTGGTACTTTGAGATGAATTCACACACTGGCTCGATATGAACAGCAAGATGTCCAGGCATGAGACACTTTTTACAGCATTAAGTGATCATGAATTACCTTGATTATTCAGCTGGACTTCTATGAAAGTTGTCTTCTGTCTTGTTTCTGGTCTTTAATGATGCATGTTTAAAGACTGCATCTGAAAAAACAACAAATGTTAGTGTTGGAGGAAATAAAAGAAAAAATAAGACATTATTACATTTAACACATGTGAAGGCTCTCATTTATCCAAGTTTCCATAATTAAGACTGGAAGTTTTGACTTCTTTTTAAACCTTAAAACTTACACAGACTGTAAGACTTACTGTAAACTAAATGACTCAAATAATGTCACAGATTTTTCCACCTGGATTATTGAGCATGCATCAGGGAATGTCACTTTTCATTTATATCAATTTTTACATTTTAGATAACATTTTAATTTAGCAATCCTAGCCTTTTGATTCTGTTGTTTTAAACTAACAGTGGCATTTCTGTCCAAAGCAAACCTGTCATTATTAAAAAACACATTTTTGCATTACTCTGAAAGCTATAAGTTGTGCTTTATAATGTATTTAATGGAGGGACTATGGACCAAATAACAAAACAATGATAGTCTGATGAAGTTTTAACAGTCAAATATTTTGTAAAATGGTTGAGAATTTTTTTTTATAGATAACTGTGGAATATTTTAGATCTATTCTATTCAATGTAAAGTCCGAATAATTTAATAATACTGTATACTAAGCAAGCAGGGCAGAGCTAAAGTAGGTAAAATATATAATCCCCTCTCTCCTACTTAATTCAGAAGATTTAGGTCGAATATCTTTTAATATTTTGATACAGAAAGAAAACGTGAAAATAGTGGTTGTCTCAGCTGATTACTGTTAGGATTTCTTTTACCCAACCTACAAAATAATTTCTAAACCTCGTACCTCATCTTGCTTTAATACTTCATCTTCATCTTGAGTCACTGCCTCGGTGCCTGGATCCTGATGTCCGGTTCCGCCACACTTTTAAATGGGCCGCTGCCGCTCGTGACCGTCATTAGCAGTTGATGAAGTTTTAGAATTCGACCCATTTAAAAAAGGTTGTCACTTTCGGTAGTGAAGAAACATACGTTATTGTTTTTTGACGCTTTTTACGTTTTTCAGCTCCGCTTTTCTGTCTCCTGTCTCCCGCTTCCTTCTCACACAAAACAGCAGCGAGCAGCACTTCCTGGATTAGTGGGTGACGTCATGACGCATGACGGAATAGTCCATTTTAGTAGGGGGGTACAGAACTCAACCGTTTTTTCTGTTGCGTTTTTAAAGATAGTTTTCATCGTAACTATAATTATTTTTATGTTAAACGTACATTAACAAGCAGGAGCAATGTTAAGGATGTAGGTGACGGCTGGGGTCCCTGCTTATTGGCGGCCCCTGCTCATTGGCGGCCCCAGGCCCCGGCCTCGTTCGCCTGAATGGTAGATCCGCCACTGTGTTGGTGCCAGATAATGAAATGTTTAAAAAAAATACTCTGAGTTTATCTAAAAAAGCTAAGTCTGGTCCTCTGGACATTCAAAAAACAAAACAAAACAAAGCAAAAAAATTGTAGAAACTTTTCGTCTTTTGTCCGAAAGACTTCCTCAGTCTGAGCTGCTGTATTCAGCTCAGTCTTATAAATAGCACCCTCTAGTGGATCAACCAGTTTGCTGATGACAGCCTGAAACCAGCTGCTCACATTATCATGTTTGCTATTCACAGAGGGCTGAGTGATACTAGCAATAACAGCGTTGTAAGTATCACTCAGCCCTCTGTGAATAGCAAACAACCATCAGGGTGCTAACGATCCATCGTCAGGCTGATGATCCTCCTTAATCATGTGAGCAGCTGGTTTCAGCTGTCATCAGCAAACTGGTTGATCCACTGTAAGAGGGTGCTATTTATAAAACTGAGCTGAATACAGCAGCTCAGACTGAAGAATTCTTTCGGACGAAAGACGAAATGTTTCTACAATTTTTTTTGCTTTGTTTTGTTTTGTTTTTTGAATGTCCAGAGGACCAGACTTAGCTTTTTTAGATTTTTCTACCTGGATTATTGAGCATGCATCAGGGTACTCTGAGTTTAAAATCAATACCAAGTGTAACAGGAAGTGTGTACAGAGGGAAGCAGGAGGCCTTTTGGTTTGGACGACTCTTGAGTGTTTTCAGGCCCAACATGGATCTGTTTTCACACCGACGGGGTTCTGTGCTCTCACAACATGGAGCTGTGCTTTAGTTTTAATGGGAACATTACAAACGTCCAACAGGAAGCGATTACTTGACTTTTGGCAAAAAAAAACAAAACAAAAGTCCTGATCAGCGATGAAGAAGGGGAATTTAATTCAGTTGTGTAACATACAAAACAGTCCGGCGCCGGGGAAGATTATGGTCAGAAACCGCGCAAGCGTGCGCGGTCGTAAAAAAAGAGCTTTGCGCGTTCGTGCCCTGAGGGGCTACGCTTTTGCCTCTGCGTACGTACGTCGTACAGAGGCGTATAGCCAGTACGCGCAGCTCTACTGGGGGCTTTAGTGCTATACCAGTGCTGGGTCGGTGGGGGTCAAGTTTGGTTTGGTAGGTGGGGCACCCCGCTTGTATAATGGTAGGGGAAACACTGATATAAACACCCCCCTCCCCCTGTGCATCACTCAGGGGTCCCTACTAAAACAAGACCCCCCCCCCCTCCAAAATAAAAAGTTATGAACTATGATGGGCCACACTACCAGCTGTGTGAACACAAATAGAAAAAGGAAAGTGTGTACAAAAAAAACGTCTGCGTTTCAGTTTTAAGTTGAAATTTCCAGGTTCCAGGTCAGAAAATTCAACATGAAGGTTTGAGTGCTGGCTGGAACATTTTAGACTCCTGACCAGGCAGGACCTCAAGATGTCTTCATCGCAGTAATTAACTGAAAGTTATGCACCATAACTCATGTTCCCTGAAGGAAGGGAACAAGGTGCAACACTATTGCTATGGGAATTGCGCCCCTGCGCGATTACTTGAAGGAATACACTCATGCCTTTACAGCAGTGGGCGTTAGCGTCACCTCAGACGCCCGCCCTCTGGGTACTTAGATGCTAGCACCCATCCAATCGGTCTCCAAGTGCACTTCACCGAGCTTTGGCATTGAAAAGGGCCAACTGTGTTGCACCTTGTTCCCTTCCTTCAGGGAACATGAGTTATGGTACATAACTTTCAGTTCCCTTTATCAGTCAGGTTCACTTGGTGCAACTATGGGAACGTAATTCATTCACGCCCTTGAAATGCTCAGATGCATGCTTGTGAGAACCTCAGACTTATACATTAGGCGTTTTGGCTGTTCTTTACTGTGTGTTAGAGAGTACAGCCTGAGTGACGTCACATGCAGTAACGTTCAAACTATAATGATTTGCAGTTTGCAACAGCACAGATGTCTGCAACTGGTACGCCCTTAAAAAAGGGACCACGAGGCAGCCAAGCCCCGAGTGGAATGGGCATGTACCCCAGAGGGCACCTGTTGACCTTTGCTGCTGTGCGCCCTTTTTTATGGCCTCAGTCACCCAGTGTGAGAGGCACTGTTTTGACAGGGCTCTGCCAGTGGCTGGATAAGCAAAACATACAAACAGCTGGTTTGTTTTCCTCCATCTGACAGTTTTTTTAATGTAAGCACTCAGGGCCCTGACAGGGCAGAATGCTTTCAGCCTCCTCTGTCCCTCAGTGAGGACAGGGGGGGAAGAGATGTTGAGAGCACAAAGCCCAGACTTCTGGGATTTAAGTTGGAACCTTTGGGACATATGCAGGGTTTGGACGCAGGGTGACCTTTGACCCATCAGGGGCAAACTTCGTACACATTGGGTGCACAGATAAAGCGTGGAGGTCACCCACACATTTAGCTGAGCAAAGAGCCAAGGGTAGGGCAGTTTTATAAGATATTAAATCTATCTTAATACTGCTCAGAGGCTTGAATGGATGCTCACACAAAGCGTCCAGGACTGACTGGACTCTGGTCCCAATCTGGGGCCAGAGTCCTGCTGGGGGTCCTTTTCCTCAGTACGCCCTTCATGAAACGTATCATGAGAGGGTGAGCACCGGGTGTTTTACCTCCCCAGTCTTTGTGGCAAGCCGAGATGGCTGACAAAAACACCTTAATGATGGAAAAAGAGCGGTCTTTCTCCAGCAGGACCTGTAAAAGGGTGAGGAGCTGGACCAGATCAAAGGAATATAGGATAATATTCCTCTCTAAATACCAGGTCTCAAAAAACACGCCATTTACGAGTGTAAAGAGTCTGGGTTGACTAGGCTCTCGCTCCCTGTAATGTATCTATAACATTACTGGGAAGGCCGGAGGCCTATAGCCTGTTCCTCTTAGCGGCCAAACTGAGAGATACCACAGTTGTGGATGTGGGTGAAGGAGCTGCCCACGGGCTTGCGTCAGCAGGTCCCTGTTAGGGGGGGGGGGACAGCTGCCATGGTATCCCTGACAACAGTGAGGTAATTTCTGGGAACCACGGTTTCTATGGCCACCTGGGGGCTATTAATATTAGGGAAAGAGCTCCCCTGCGTACACGTTCCATCGTCACCTGAATCAGAGGGACGGGTGGAAACGCGTAATATAGCGCCCCTGCTGGCCAGCTGTGGGCCAGGGCATCTGATGCCAACAGTGGTCCTCCTGAGAGGGTGTCTGCCCCGTGGTTTTGCTCGCCCGGGATGTGTGTTGCGCTCAGTGACAGTAATCTGGGGCTGCACCACGTGAACAGCTTGTGTGTCAGGCTAAGGAGGGGTCGGGACCCTGTCCCCCCTTCTCTATTGATATAGGACGCTGTTGTCCTGTTGTGCGATTTTATCAGGACATGTCTTGTAGTCAGCCTCTTTTGTAAAAGTGCTTCACTGACAGGTAAACAACCTTCAATTCCAGGAAGTTGATGTGGAGTCTTGCTTCCTGCTGTTTCCAGAGCCCTTGGGCGTTCTGGATTCGGCAAACTGCTCCCCATCCTCCCTTTGAGGCGTCTGTTGTGATTACCACACAAGACAGTACTCGTCCCAGCGGGACGCCTGTCGTGAACACTGAAGGATCCCTCCAGGGTTCCATGGCTGTCAAGCACTCTGGGCTGATCAGTGTCATCCCTGCCCGCCTGAGGGGGGCAGGACACATTTGTCTGTTTAGCCATATCTGCAGAGCGCGCATTTTTAATAATGCCTGTGGCACGCAGGGAATGGCAGCTGCCAGCAAACCCAGAAGGTGCTGGCAGAGCTTGAGTGACACTCTCTGGTCAACTGAAAGCGTGCCAGGCAGAGGCGTATAGATGAGATCCGTGCCTCTGAAAGCCGTGCTCTGTACAAAATGGGGTTGACTTGTACACCCAGAAATACGGTAATCTGGGATGGGGTCAGGTTGCTTTCTGTCAGGTTTGAAAAGAATCCTGGAGCTTCCGGGTGAGACTTCACCCTCTCTGAGTGCTGTTGTGCCTGGACTCTGCTGTGTCCAGGAATGAGCAGATTGTCTAAAAAAAATTAACTCTGACCACTCGACCCCCTAGAGGGGTCAGGGCCGCGTCCGGGCACTTCGTGAGTGCCCGGGAGACGGTTTTCAGGCCAAAAGGCGTTGCCAAAAACTCAGACGTGGTGCCCCTGAAGTTAGAGCGGAGACATTATCTGTGGCAGGGGAGGATGCTTACGTGGGGGAAAGCGTCCTCCAGATCCACCGTGCAGAGTAATCTCTCGGTTAACCCAAGCAGACGACTTGTCTGAGTGTCAACATCCTTCATTTTAGGTCTCTAATCTAATTTTCTGTTCAGACCTCGGAGGTCCAAGATGGGGCCTCGAGCCCTTTTCCGGTTTTTGGAGCAGGAAGTGCTCAATGTAATGGCCCTCTTCTAACATCGTGAGCAGGGACCACTCTGATCACTCCTTTCTGCATCATAGTCTACCCAGGGTGACAGTGGACGTTACCTGCGTGCTTGGTTTGCATGTGTACTGGGTCCTTTGATGGACAGAGTTTTTATTAGAGGGGGGGTTGGCTGCCTGTGAGACGGCTCCCCACGCTCTATGTTAACATTGGTCACAGCTGGGCACCGCTAATTAAAAAATTAGTTCCACAATTTCTAAAACGCTTATTAATTTTTTTAGGTCCACAATTTCAAAAGCACAAATGTCTTATGAAAATTAGGGGAAGCTAATCTAATCCGCTATTTATATATTTCTATATTATATATATATATATATATATATATTTATATATAGCCGGCAGCGTTATCAATATTTGCACTACACTGCCAACTGAAAAGTAACAAAAATGATCCTAAAAGGATGAAATTACAAAAATCAAAGGATTTATTTAATACTTTACGTACATATATTCTATTCGGCCACGAAATTAACAAAAAATAGAATGATCTTTTAATCCCTAAAACCACGTTTAAATCTCAAATACACGGGTGTGTCGCCACGGCATTTATACATGAAAGTAACCCAAATACATAAAACTAACGACTCGCCGTCGAATGGTCGACACAAAACGCACAATAAAATCCTCCGGCCACGTTAATTTGGCTTGAAACAGCTGGGTTTTCTAAGGATTTCCATTAGTAACCCACAACCAACCGGCAGAAACAGTTAGCGTCTATAGGTACTCAACAGATTTAATGAAAAGTAATTAAAATACATGACAATAACGACTCACCGTCGCGTGGTGTACACAGAACACAAAATAGAATCCTCCGGCCACGTTAATTTGGCTTGAAACAGCTGGGTTTTCTAAGGATTTCCATTAGTAACCCACAACCAACCGGCAGACACAGTTAGCGTCTATAGGTACTCAACAGATTTAATGAAAAGTAATAAAAATACATGAAAATAACGACTCACCGTCGCGTGGTGTACACAGAACACAAAATAGAATCCTCCAGCCGCGTTAATTTGGCTTGAAACAGCTGGGTTTTCTAAGGATTTGTCCAAGTACCCAGCACAAACAGCTAGCCACGGAATTAGCCCCTGAGTTCACCTCTAACCCGGAAGCTGTCGAGATGGAATAGTCCATTTTTAGTAGGGGGGATAATGAAATCAACCGTTTTTTAAATTGCTTATTTAATGATTGTTTTCATCGTAACTATAATTATTTTTATGTTAAATGTAGATTAACAAGCAGGATCAATGTTAGGAATTAGGTGACTGGCCGGGGCGCGGCGGGGCCGGGGCCTCATGCTGATGGGATCCCCAGGCATTTACCTACATGGTAGATCCCCCCCTCTGCTCCCTCCCCCCTCCAACCCTCCCTCCCCCCTCCAACCCTTCCTCCTCTCTGCTGTTTACGGTGGGGAAAAAGGTAAAAC
>JBBPBX010060152.1:0-10174 GCA_038048925.1 Garcialebias charrua
ATGATGATAACACAAGTAATATTCACATCGAGGGGTATGAATTATATCATATGAACAGAAATAATAAAAGAGGTGGTGGAGTCGCTCTATTTGTCAATAATGAAATAAAATGTAAATTAAATAGTGAAATGTCAATAATAGTTGATAATATTATGGAAATGATAACAATAGAAATAATAAACAAAAACGATAAAAACATAATAATAAGTTGTGTATATAGATCACCAGGAGCAAATATAGAAATATTCACGGATAAAATCTTGGAGCTAATGGAGAAGAGTTTTAATAAAAATGTTTTTTTGTGTGGAGACTTTAACATTGATATGGGAAATAAAACAGATTCAAATAACATAAGCACATTTATAAACTCAATGTACAGTTTAAATATGTATCCATTGATATCAAAGCCAACAAGAATTACAACTCATAGTGCCACAATAATTGATAATATTTTCACAAATATAACAAATGGGGACGTGATAGGTGGTATCTTAACGACCGACTTAAGTGATCATTTACCAGTTTTCACAATCTATAAAAATGATCAAAGCATCACAAAAGCAGTCACAATGAAGAAAAAGATCATAAACACGTCAAAAAAAGTTTTGGAAAAATTGAAAGAGGATCTAGATAAACAAGACTGGAATGATGTGTATGTTGATGATGCGAACAGAGCATATGATGAGTTTATGAATATCTTGGAAGCTCTGTATGAAAAGAATTGTGTGCAAACAAATTACACAAAGAGAAATACGATTGATCAACCATGGATGACAAAAGGGTTGAGAAATGCTTGTAAAAAAAAGAATTATTTGTATTCATGTTTCTTGAAATTGCGAAGTCAGAGCGCTGAAGAAAAATATAAAAAGTATAAAAATAAATTAGTAGGGATTATAAGGAAACATAAGAAAGAATATTATAGTAAATTATTAGATAAAAGTAATGGTGATATGAAAGCAACATGGCGAGTAATGAATAGTGTCCTGAAGAATCATAAAGCAAAAACTGGTATTTCAAAATATTTTGTAAAAGACAACGATGAAATTCATGATGAAAATGAAATTGTAAATGGATTTAATCAATATTTTGTGAATGTTGGATCAAGCCTTGCAGCTAAGATACCAAAAGTAGATAAAAATGTGATCCACTCAATTACAGGTTGTGCAAATAGTATTTTTCTAAATGGAACTAACAAAGAGGAAATAATGAATGTAGTAAAACATCTTACAGACAAGAGATCAAAAGACTGGGTGGACATGGATATGATGTTTGTGAAGGACATAATGAGCCATGTTATTGAGCCGTTCACATACATATGTAACTTATCATTTTCAACAGGAATATTTCCAGATAATATGAAAGTAGCTAAGGTCGTTCCTCTTTTTAAAAATGGTGATAAATGTGTATTCAACAATTATAGACCTATATCCTTGTTACCACAGTTTTCAAAAATTCTTGAAAAACTATTTGTAAACAGACTAGATCAATTTATAGATAAACAAAATATTCTAAGCAACAGTCAGTATGGGTTTAGATCAAAAAACTCTACATCAATGGCTCTCATGGAATTAATGGAACAAATAACTACTGCTGTCGATCAAAAACAATATTGTATCAGTATTTTTGTTGATTTAAAAAAAGCATTCGATACTATTGATCACACCATTCTCCTTGAAAAACTGAACAAATATGGTATTAGAGGACCAGCATTACAGTGGGTATCTAGCTACTTAAAAGATAGGAAACAATTTGTACAAATAAATGATGTAAGATCTGACCTCTGTAATATCACATGTGGAGTTCCCCAAGGCTCTGTACTTGGACCAAAGCTTTTTATTTTATATGTGAATGACTTGGTAAATGTGTCAGGACTCCTTAAATGTGTACTTTTTGCTGATGATACCACTTTTTTCTGTTTAGGTGAAGATATAGAACAAATGTTGGAATTGATAAAGACAGAATTTGTCAAGATACAAACTTGGTTTAAAATAAATAAATTATCATTAAATCTAGAAAAAACTAATTACATGATATTCGGTAATAAAAAGAAAACTGTTGATGTTCCACTCAAAATTGAGGATGTTGAGATTTGTAGAGTGAGTGAGGTGAAGTTTTTGGGTGTTATCATTGATGACAAACTGACATGGAAACAACACATAAATTCTGTAAGAATAAAAATAGCTAAATCGATTGCAGTACTGTACAAAGTCAGAGACCTATTGAATGATAAAGCTCTGTATTTGTTGTATAACACAATCATTGTTCCACACTTAATCTATTGTATTGATGTTTGGGGGAATGCGTGTAAAACAATCACAAAGCCTATTTTTGTATTACAGAAAAGAGCTGTAAGAATTATCACTAGAAAACATTACCGTCATCCATCAAGTACATTATTTTATCAACTGAAGTTATTGAAGTTCCATGATTTGGTAGACTATAATATTTTATCAGTTATGTATAGGGCTCAAAATAATGCATTACCTTTAAATATCCAAATGCACTTTGTTAAAAGACAAAGTTGTTATAATCTTAAGGGGACAGAGTTGTTTGTAAAACCACAATTCAGAACCAGTTTGAAGGGACGTTCTACCTCAATCCAGGGAATTAGATTATGGAATGGCTTGGAGAATGTAGTTAAAAATGCCAAGTCAATGTTTACATTTAAAAAAATGATCAAAACAAATGTGTTAAAAAATATATATGAAATAGCGTAATGTGTATTGTATTAGTTAGAAAATTAGAAAGAGTTAGTCATTTTGTACTGTTGGTTGAAGATTATTATTGTTTAATCTGATTGTTGGAAAAAGTTGGTTGAAGATTATTATTGTTTACATGGTTGATTATTGTTGTTTAATCTGATTGTTGGAAGTAAGGGGCAGATATAATAAGATTTATTCTTCTTTCTGCTACCTTTCATTTTTTTATATTTTGTACACTATCATTTATGAGATTGTCTTGTGTTGTTTCTTTTGTAAAAAAAAAAAAAGAACACATTTAATAAACATAAACATAAATTGTCAGATGAGAGCAGAAAAAATATTTTTTGTAGACGATGCTGAAAATAATTCAGACGAAAGGTCGGAACTACGAATCTTTTTCACCATTTAAACAGCGGAGTGGAGCATGAACCGTGAAACGGCAGAACCGAGTGTTTTTACAGCCTGCTGCTTCCTTAAAACAAACCACGGTTCTGAGCTCATTTAGCCGTGTGTGCACCACAGAGCTTTATGAGAGGAGCAGAGAGAGGTGGAGACATTAATAAATCAGCAGTTTATCATATCGCTAAAGATACAGTCCTTAGCAGCTAACAAGATGGCTAACGCTTTAGCCGTCTTCTTCCACAGCTGAGACTGACCGTTCTTTAGCGATATGATAAACTGCTGATTTAATAATGTCTCCGCCTCTCGGTTCACGTTTCTGAGTGGAGGCTACTGTAGTTCACAAACACACTGACTAAAGTGAAAGCACCTTTCTATCTTATCAAGACACTCAAAGCTCTTTAAAACACAATCTGTGTCCTCATTTACCCATTCATACAGCACTCTACTAGAACTGTACAAAGAATAATCAGTACTTTATCACATTCATACACTGATGGGACACACATCAGAGGCAATGAGGGGTTCAGTGTTGCCCACTGCCCAGGAACACTTCAGCATGTGACTGCTGGTGGAATTGAACCCCCAGCTCTCCCATTGGAGGAGACTGCTCTAGCCTCTCAGCCACAGCTGCCCTCAGCTGAAGAGGATTATTATTTAATAGGTGTAAATAAATGTCTAAAATATAAAGTAATGTATGTAAATAGTTCATTTTTTAGACATTTATTTTGTAGAGTTACAGCTGTTTGTTAATAAATGTTGCTGTGTGACAACTAGGGCAAAGCTTTGACTCAGAAATATATTTTTGTTATTCTTTTATGGAAAGAAAATTATATCGAGATATATATCGTATATCGCGATATATCACAACAATATCGAGATATGAATTTTTGTCCATATTGCCCAGCCCTAGGGGGAACCAGATGGTTTCAGGTTGCACATGACCTGCTCTAGAGAAGACAGAGAAATTGGTTCAAAATGGTCAAATACAGCAACAGATTGAGGTGAGATGGATGGATCATGAGTTGGAGGAGAAATGAGAGCCCCGGTAGTCGCAATTTTTCTAAAAAGAAATGTAGGAAGTTCTTGCACAGCTCAGTCAATGCTTCCAGAAGTGATGGTTCAGTGAGGTGGAGAACAGAGTTTAGGGTGGAGAACAGAACTTGTGGATTATGAGAGTTTGAGACAATGATATCTGAAAAGTATTGGGATTTAGCAGTTTTCACTGCTTTTTGATAACGGCGCCAACTCTCTTTTAGTATTTGAATAGAGACCTGCAACCTGTCTTTTCTCCATTTGCGCTCCGCCCTCCTACACTGCTGCCTAACGGCCTTGGTGACATCATTCAGCCAAGGTTCTGCTCAGAGTTTTGATTTTCTAGATTTAAGAGGAGCAACATGATCCAGAGCCTTTAAGCAAACGGAGTTGAACTGGGATGCCAGTTCCTCCGTGGTAGAGAGAAACACTGGGGGCTGAATTATCATTTATGAGTTGTAAACATCTGTAAAACGTGCGGCAGTGAAATGGTTAATGGCCCGGCTACGACGTGCAGGAATGCACGGCTTAGGAGTTAGATGGGGGAGGGTGAACTCAAACCGAACTGGCATGTGGTCTGAAAACACATTGTCACCGATTTCAAGATTAGTAACGGTCATATCACGAGTTAAAACAAGGTCCAGTGTATGTCCGCGCTCTTGGGTGGGACTGTTTACATGCTGATTTAAATTAAATGAGTCCAATAAATCTAAAAAGTCCTTAACCAAGGGCTTCTCATGGCAGCACACGTGCAAATTAAAATCACCAATAATGACTACTCAATCATATTTTGGTGTGATTTCAGCCAAGAAATCAGAAAATTCATCGATGAAATCCTTAGACCGAGGTGGACGGTAGAAGGGTGCACATAAATTCGCAGGCGAATGGCCGAGTTCAAAGACAGTCGGCTCAAAACTAGAGCAGGAAAGCGGGATGGGCAATTGTTTACAGTCAAAAGTTGATTTGAAGATTGTTAATAATCCACCACCACCACGACCTGATGGCCGCGAGACGTTAAAATATAGACAGTTCGGTGGTAATAATTCCGTCAAGGCGCTGGACTCACCCGACGACATCCAAGTCTCTGTGATGTAGAAAAAGTCCAAATTGTGCTCTTGAAAGTAATCCCTGAGAATGAAAGTTTTGTTGGTAACAAGATCTTGTGTTGACCACACACATCCTGATGTTATCCGAGGTGGACCACGCAGCGGTGGAGTGAGCGCCTGGCAGCGGCAGCAGATTTTCAATAATGAGCTGCGCTGGCCGCCAGCTCCTGTTGTTTACCTGGCCTGGGCACATGGGAAGCTGGCGATGGAAATCATGACCATCAACTGGAGAGGAAGATGCACAACATGCAGGGCTTTTAGCTTTCACCAGCCGACCAGCTCGTTTTCCCCGTCGTCTGGAGCGATATCTCCGGGCAGGTAGGTGAGGGGCGCAGCGGAGGTAAACAGGCAGGTCCCCCAGCAGCGGGGGAAGAGGGGGGGTTCCAGAGGTCCGCTCATACTGGCCCAAATCAGCGACATCAGCGGCAGAAAAACGAAAATCCAGGAGCTGTTGTCGATCATACACCAGTAGCGTGTTTATGTCCCCAATGAAAAACGAACAAAACACAAAAAATCCAAACATCGTCAACAGAGGTGGATTGCAAGCCATGTACACGGGCGCCATCTTACCGGAAGTCCAATTGTCTTGGCTTGTATGTCAATCAAGTGACAAATTGCGTAGTAAGGATGGATTGAAAGGCTGATGTCTATTAAAATAAATTAAAATAAAAAAGTCTGACGTGTATTTTGCCATGTGACCTACTCAAATCGCCTTTGCGATTGACCGGTAGATCGCGATCGATGTATTGAGTACCCCTGCTCTAAATCCATGTAGTCATTGCACTTTATTCTAGTATGATTTATGGCAAAACTTGCATTTATAAACCATGAGAAATGGATAATGTGCCATTTCTAGACTGAACTTTTATTTATTCATACAAGAAAGTCTCAATGAGTCACTAGAACTTACTTTCAAGAGAGACCTGTTTTGGGAGCAGATGGTGGGGATTAAGGGCCTTGTTCAAGGGCCCAGAGTGGGGCAAATGAGGGTGGAGGCAGGTGTGGGTGTTTCACCTTTTCCACCCACATTTTGATGTAGTTAGTCCAAGGAGTTGAACCTGCAACTTTCCGATCACTGGCCCATCTTCTCTAACCACTGCGCCACCACTCCCTTACAACTTTATCCTGCCCAGTCTCTTCAGACTCTCCTGCAACACTTTAAATTTACAGCATATTTCTGCAGAAGCATACAATGATTAGGTGTCAAGCAGTCATTTCACACCATCTCAGGCCCACACAGTCCAAATGAGGAGCATGGTTATTTGAAAAAGTGTGAATAACGAAGCCTCATTATTTCTGTGATGTGATTATTGGGGGAAAGAGTGACAAAGAGGCACTTTTTTGCTTGAGAAAAGATACATTAATAAAGAATTTACTTCTACGTGCATGCTTATGGTTAGTGCATATTAATGAAGGACTTCCACTGCTAGGCTCAGCCGAGATGGTTAGCAAAATATATTAATATAGTATATATAATGTTGTTTTACAGAAAAGTTTTTTAATCTCTCTCTATTATATATTTTTAATTAGAACATAACTGACTACTGTATAGCTTTACTTCAACATACCGGTAATAGCTTTTAGGAGGCAAAAAAATCTACAATTTAGAAGGCAGACATGCTTTATACATCAAATTAATACAGTAATTATCCAAACAGGTTTCTTCTTGTGTGTGTTTATTTCACTTAAATGATTTGTTGTAATTCACGGCTGAAGGTTATAAAATCTAATGCAAATTTAACCCCCTTGATTAAAGGTGCTATGTGTAACTTTCTGTAGAGTGCAGAACTTAGAAAAATTTTCAACAGGGAAAGCATTCTGATCCCTCCCCCTCAGAGCCATATATGGCTCTGAGGGGGAGGCTCTGCTGAAATTCAAATTCAAGCTCTGTTTTTATTGGCTGATTCAAATTCAAGCTCTGTTTTTATTGGCTGGTTACAAACTCTGTTTTTATTGGCTGGTTAAGGACGGGTCACTCTGTGTTTTTAGTGTTTTTATAAATGCTGATAGAGAAGCAAGGGGACTATAGTTTTTTTCAGAGATTACTTTGTCTAACATCAGTCTGTCAGTAGATAGTGACAGAGTGAAGAAATATGTTAAAAATATATTGTTAGAAAAGTTACAGACTGCATTACAAAGTTACATAGTGCAGCTTTAAAGTACAAAATTAATTATTGGGGTAGATGGTGGTTAATTGATGTTAATTTTGCAGATTTACATCTATGGTTGATTAATAACTTCATATTTAAATCAATGCACAGTTTGCTGTAAAGGAATGTTTTTTGGCTGGGGTTACTGAGATAGAAAACATATCAATCTAACCTTATAATAAAGTCCAGTGCATTATCTGCATTGGGAAATGTCTTCAGTTCACGTTTGTCAATTGTGATCAATCAGAGGAAGCTGTCTCCTTTGTTCAATTCTTAAGTTACGTACATTAAAACAGAACTCTAAAAAAGCTGGAAAGAAAATGGCACTCTACTAACGTAGAGGAATTTTGATTAACTTGGAGACATAGTCTGCTAATCCAAAAAAGCAAAGTCTGGTCCTCTAGACTTTCAAAAAACAAAACAAAACAAAAAAGTAGAAACGTTTCGTCTTTCGTCCAAAATACTTGCTCAGTCTGAGATGCTGTATTCAGCTCAGTCTTATAAATAGCACCCTCTCACAGTGGATCAACCAGTTTGCTGATGACAGCCGAAACCAGCTGCTCACATGATCAAGGAGGACCATCAGCCTAACGATGGATCGTTAGCACCCTGATGGTTGTTTGCTATTCACAGAGGGCTGAGTGATACTAGCAATAACAGCATTGTAAGAGGGGGACAGTTGAACCCGGAGGCCTCCACCTCTGTTTAATGATGGACGGTTTCTTTTCACAAAGATGGCCTCCTTTACTCCTCTCTCAAACCATTGTTCCTCTCTATCAAGGATGTGAACATCTTCATCCCTGAAAGAGTGACCGCTGGCCTGGAGATGAGTGTAGACCGCAGAGTCCTGACCTGATGATGTTGATCTTCTGTGCTGGGCCATCCTTTTGGCCAGTGGCTGTTTAGTTTCCCCGATATAAGACTGATCACAGCCCTCCTGACACTGAACAGCATACACAATATTACTCTGTTTGTGCCGGGGGACTGGATCTTTGGGATGAACCAGTCTTTGCCGTAATGTATTTTGTGGTTTAAAAGCCACTGGGACGTTGTGTTTATAAAATAAACGTCTCAGTTTCTCTGAAACTCCCGCAACATACGGAATGACCATTGGTCTGGGTCTGGGTTCCTTCTTTTCACCTGATGGCTGGCTGGAGTCCTGTTTGGGTTTCTTCTCTGCTTTGAGGAAGGCCCAGTTAGGATATCCACATTTCTCTAGAGCCTGTCTTGTGTGGGATTTCTCCTTCTGTCTGGCTCCTGAGTTAGTGGGGATGCTGTCTGCTCTGTGATACAGAGTCCTGATGACTCCTAACTTGTGCTCCAAAGGGTGATGGGAGTCAAACTGCAAATACTGGTCTATGTGGGTGGGTTTGCGGTACACCTCAGTTTGCAAATATCCTCTATCAGAAACTGAGACCTCACAGTCCAAAAAAGCCAACCTGCCATTGTTTACATCTTCTCGTGTGAACTTGATATATTTATCCACAGAGTTGATGTGATCAATAAAATGTTGGACTTCCTGAGATTTAATTTTAACCCAGGTGTTGTCAGCATACCTGAACCATTCAACCTTTATTTAAACAGATAAATCACATTGAGCCTCGAAGACTCATTTACAAGTGAGATCTGTTGGACAGACCATAAAAGTGGTGAAAAATGACACATAGGGTTTGGAGACAAAAAAAATCCTAACATATTTTTGATTTCTGCATGCAGATCAAAAATGTGATAATGAAAAAAAGTCTCGCACACAAGCACATAATGACGCCGACATTACGCAGAAGGGGGAGGGGAGACTCAAAGGCGGGTACTCTGGGGGGGGAGGGCTGCCGACCACAGCCAGAAACGAAGCCAGAGTTCTGAAATGATGACAGAATGTTTATTCAGCTGGGCTCCACTGACGTCCATGGAGTAGCAGATTTGGGAGGGCGAGAGCGTCAAGTTTACAAAACATCACAGGCGTTTTGAGATAAGACGGCCTATCAAGGCCAGTCGGGGAGCCGAATGTCATATAAACATGATTGTTTTTGGAGACAGGCAGAACTTTAATGACATCTACCTTCAGTCTGTGTTGGTCCACTCGCTTCCGAAATGTCCAAATTAAAATGACCACACCAATGGAACGTGCCTGAAAAAAATCCCAGAGATCTAATCTATTCAGCCAAAAGTCTGGTTTCTTGAGACATGAACAAAGCCATCATGTAAGGCAGGCAGCCTGACCAGGTCCAGATTAGCCGCCCAGATTAGCCGCCATCTTCCTTTTGTGTTGATAGACCAGGAACTAGCCGAATCCAAAAAGCAGGAACCAGTTATCATAAATCCAATTAAATATGCATCCTTAAGATCCACAGATGACAGCAGAGATAGACACATCATCAAGTCTTCCAAGTCGATGAGATATCCAGCTGTGCACATGCCAACAGGGCAAATCGGCTCGCCTACAGCCTGTTTTCTCTTCAAATAAATGTTATCAGTTGTGTTGAAGGACCAACTGACCAAAATAAAGTCCATAGTTATGATTCGAAAGATTTTGTAGAAGAGAGGCTCTCAGACAGTTTCACAGACAAAACAAAGAAAAAGCAAAGCGGAGACTGAGAGGAGACGTCCGCCCCTGAGCAAGTGTTGAATGACTTGAATTACCAATGACTTGGTGGTGTCCCTGAAAAGGATGTCAAGCCTCTCTTTTCTACCTCCTCCATGTACAGGATGGCAACAATAGGAGAAACTGGAGACCCCATAGCACACCCATGTTTCTACCTATAATATGTATATATGTATATAC
>JBBPBX010060152.1:11336-21534 GCA_038048925.1 Garcialebias charrua
AGACGGCTGAGACGAGCTGGTCTGAGCAGCCCAGTTCTCACCTCCTTCTACAGGTGTGCAGTGGAGAGCATCCTGTGCTCCAGCATCAATGTGTGGCATGGAGGCTGCACAGTTGCAGAGAGGAAAGCTCTACAGAGAGTGGTGAAGGCTGCACAGAAGTCTGTTGGAGTCAGTCTCCCCACCATCACAGACATTTACACCTCCAGATGCAGGAAAAGAGCCACCTGCATCATGAAAGACCTCACTCACCCAGCACACTCACTCTTTGCCCCACTCCCCTCAGGACGGAGGTTGAGGAGCATCAAATGTAGAACCACTAGACTGAGGAACAGCTTCTACCCTGAGGCTGTTAGACTCATGAATAAATAAATAATAAGAATAATCACTGCAAAATATCACATCATGCTGATGCTGATCTGTTTTCTTGTTGCTGTGTTCATCTGTGACCATCTGCTCATACAGACTCATGTTCGTGCTGCTGTTTATAATGATGTTTTTCCACTACATTAGGGCTTAGTGTATTACTAGTTGATGTTTCTCTTAGTTAATTCTAGATGTTATTACTGTTTTTCTCTTGCATTTGTTGTTGGATGTAACTGGGACCCCGTGTACATAATCTCGTTTTCATCACATGTACCACATGCGGTGCAAATGAAATATCTATCTGTCTATCTATCTATCTATCTATCTATCTATCTATCTATCTATCTATCTATCTATCTATCTATTATCTATCTATCTATCTATCTATCTATCTATCTATCTATCTATCTATCTATCTATCTATCTATCTATCTATCTATCTATCTATCTATCTATCTATCTATCTATCTATCTATCTATCTATCTATCTATCTATCTATCTATCTATCTATCTATCTATCTATCTATCTATCTATCTATCTATCTATCTATCTATCTATCTATCTATCTATCTATCTATCTATCTATCTATCTATCTATCTATCTATCTATCTATCTATCTATCTATCTATCTATCTATCTATCTATCTATCTATCTATCTATCTATCTATCTATCTATCTATCTATCTATCTATCTATCTATCCAATCCAATCCAATCCAATCCAATCCAATCCAATCCAATCCAATCCAATCTAATCTAATCTAATCTAATCTAATCTAATCTAATCTAATCTAATCTAATCCAATCTAATCTATTCTATCTCCCGGATATAAATCTCGTAAATCGGGGACTGACTTTTTTTTGTGTGTGTATATACCGCACGAGCCGCCACTGGTATATACCATACAATTTTATTTATAAAGCACTTTAAACAGGAACAAGTCCAAACCAAAGTGCTGTACAAACAAACAACAGGCAACACACACAATGAAGTACAAAACGAAAGACAAACATTGCAGATCATAAATAAAACGATCTAATACAAATCAGCTGGTGTTGAAAGCAACAGAATAGTAGTGAGTTTTTAACCGGGATTTGAAAACTGAGAGAGGGGGCCTGTTTGACGATCAGCGGTAACTCGTTCCAGAGTCTTAGGCCTGCTATACGGTATGTATGTATGTATGTATGTATGTATGTATGTATGTATGTATGTATGTATGTATGTATGTATGTATGTATGTATAACATGTAGAAGAGTCCTCCATAAATCTACATCTGTATATTGTATTATTCATCAATAGATTAATTTCAGTTAGAGAGAAAATTCAAACCATCCTTTCTACTATTGCCTCTGATTCCCTGTCAGATGAGGCAGCTTTAGAAATGTCACTAGAAGACATTTACATCCCTGTTACACAGGGAAGACTGGAGCCACAGACATCCAGTGGCCCCCAACATTAGTTAAAGTTATTAAACATCCATCCATCCATCCATCCATTTCCATCCGCTTATCCGAGGTCGGGTCGCGGGGGTAGCAACCTAAGTAGGGAGGCCCAGACTTCCCTCTCCCCAGCCACTTGGAGCAGCTCCTCTGGGGGAATCCCAAGGCGTTCCCAGGCCAGCCGAGAAACATAGTCCCTCCAGCGTGTCCTGGGTCTTCCTCTGGGTCTCCTCCCGGTGGGACATGCCCGGAACACCTCACCAGGGAGGCGTCCAGGAGGCATCCTAACCAGATGCCCGAGCCACCTCAACTGGCTCCTCTCGATGTGGAGAAGCAGCGGCTCTACTCCGAGTCCCTCCCGGATGACTGAGCTTCTCACCCTATCTCTAATGGTGGATTCACACCGAACCGATTTTCAACCTCCAAAAAGCTCCTCACGCACGCAAGTGGACGCACTTTGTGTCCAGACCAAAAAGCCAGAAGCGAAACTGCTGGAAAACTGCTGCGCAGGGTTGCCAGATAAGAATTAATGAATCATCTAGTACTGTTGCTTATTTTTTATTTTTTTTACCCAAACTGTCATATTTGCTGCGTGAGGGTCTGATAAGATTAATAGTGTGTTGAGTTTAGTGAACATTTGCACTGAAAAGGGGTAAAAAAAAAAAAAAAAAAAATAAAATTCATGTTTATCTGGCAACCCTGCTGCTGCGGGGTGTGTGGGAGGAGCTTACCGGTGTACCGAGTCGTCAATGCACTCCGCGACCTCGCCTCGAGCTTTTTATTTCTGTCTCTGTGGAGCAGACTTGACTGGTTGTGAAGGAATTGTCGCGAACACACAGCTACAATGAGTTTCTCTTCCATATTCCATGACTCCGCGGGTTTTTTCTGTGTTCCACAAACAATACGTCACATGCGCAATGGTTTCCGCGTCACTGGTTTCCGCGTCACATAGGGACTCTCCCCCTGACCCCCTCTGTTCTCCCCCGACTCTCCCTGATTGGTTGACACCCCAACCAATCAGGTAGAGTTGAGCGGCGTTTGAAAGTTTGAACGGCGAAATCTTCAGCATGTTGGAGGCGTGCTTTGGAGGCTGACGCGGGTTCACGTGCACGGAAAACGCTTTCCAGCACGCTCAACACGCACGTGGCGTGACGCCCGACGCCAAGACGCGGCTGGAGGCGCGTCCCCCATTGACTTTGCATGTAAACCGGACGCTCCTGCAGTTGAAAACGCGTTCGGTCTGGATCCACCATAAGGGAGAGTCCAGACACCCTGCGGAGAAAACTCATTTCAGCCGCTTGTATCCGAGATCTTGTTCTTTCGGTCACAACCCAAAGCTCATGACCATAGATGAGGGTAGGAACGTAGATCGTTAGACATGTGAAGCACCTGTGTCAGAGTGCACCAACTCAGATTAAGGAAAGTTACTCAGGAGCATGAAGAACCTCAGCTTACCTGCACTGAAGATAACAATCAAGGACAACATACAGTGGACATCGATGAAGAGGAAGTAGGAGACACTAATGCAGTGAATCCAGAGAATGATCCTTTGCCTGCTCCTGAAAACGCAGAGGCCGAGAGACAACACACTGGGAACACCATCATAAAGACAGGTCAAATTGTGACATTCAGAAATACAGAAGGTGTCTCACAAAAAGCAGAAGTGTTGGGACGTGCAGGCAAAGCAACTGGGAAATACAAGAACTGGTATAACTTGGAGCTGCTTGAGCCTGCAGAAGTGGCTGGCAACAGTGAATCAGCTGATCTGTCACAGTTGGAGGATCTTCATGTCCAAGCAAATATTCATGATACGGATACACACGAGGATGTTTTTGTGATTAAGGACATGTCATTTGATGAAGCAAAGGAAAATGAAATAAACAGCTGGAAACAAAATCAAGTGTTTGAAGAAACTGAGGACAGCATGCAGCCCATTCGGACACTCAGACGCCCTGTGACAACTTCTTGGAAAACAAGAGAAGAATAAAGTAGTAGCTGCTGGAATCAAATTGAGGGGCTTCTTTTCAGAGAGCCACAGAGTAGCTATTGTCTTATCAAAGTGTCAGTGAAGCATTCTCTTTCAATCGTTTACAGACCGTTTATTCACTGTTCACTAGAGTGGAAATAATCTGTAATCACTCTTCCTGTAGGTTTTCATCATTATCTGTAGCAGATATTCCTGACACAAACAGACAGACAGGATTAAAGTTGGGGTCTTTCATAAATTCCCAGACTCACTAATGTGTCAACAGATGTTTACCACCATGTTACCCGCTCCATGGGATTCTTCTGCTCCTAAAACACTAATGCGTTTTATTTGCTCTACTAGTCTGCACTTTGAGAGAAAATAAGTGTTTTAATTGCAGGAGCCATTTGAAGAATCAGGAGACATTGTGCAGGCTTTCAGCTTAATAGTGGACTCTTATGTTTTAAATAAACCAGAATACTGTATTCAGATTTTATTGGTTAAAGTGCACCATTTGTGGGTTTGTGTGTGCCTGTTTTCATCCAGGTTGCCCTCCATGCGTGTGGCGTTGCTACAGACATGGTTTTGGAGCACTGCATCCAGGCCGGGGCCACCTTTGTCATCAGTCCTTGTTGCTATGGCTTCATCCAGAATGCCGTCAAGTTCTCCTTCCCTAAGAGGTTTGTACCCACATCCTGCACCTCCCTCCAAGTGTCTCCTCTTTGGGCTTCCACTGAGTAAAATGTTTTTTTCTTCTTCTTGTTGTTAGCTTCCTGTCAGATTAATGTGGCAATGCTTGCTTCTCCTCTCCCCTATCTTTTTTTTCCTTACCCTTTTTGTTTCATAGCCTCAGCTTTCCATCACACTCACTCACTATTTTTTCCCCTCACACACAGATAATCTGTCTTGTCGCTGCTTTTTGCGCAGCTCCTGTCTCTTATCAGCACCACTGACAATTTGAGGCAGCAGTGTCACATCACCTCCACAGCGGGGTCCGTCCCTCACGTTTTCAATCACGCTGTCAGCATCAGGGGAAGGAGTTTCCCAGTGCTGAGGCAGTTAGGACTAGAGTATAAATAGACCAGCATGAAAATCTGCTTGAAAGAACAGAAATAAATTTGTCTTGTGGGTGATTTACCACAAAGAGAACCATATATAATCAAAAGAATCACGTTGATCTTGCAGTTTAAACAATGCTGTTTGAATAGAGGCGAATGTGATAGAATGCACAAGGCAGTAAAAAGTTTTTTTAGACTGTACTGTTAATTAGTGTTGATCTGTTGCTAATTCTGTAATAGCCATGGAATGGTAATGCTGTAGACAGCTGCTGAAACAACTTTCTATGAGTGACTGGCTCATCACAAAGCTGTTGTGCTGATTTAATTTGGTGATATTCAATGTGAAAATATGTTCTTGTCACTAGGGATGGGGCCGATCCGATCTGGTATCCGTATCGCCCTCCAATACCAGCATAATTTACGTTTCAGATTTTTCCGATCCAATCTGCTGATATTTCCGATCCACATGCATGCCTTGAAATGTTTTCACACTTTGGCTCACTATGGAATGGATTTCTGAACGGAGGCGTGTCTCATGAACCCAGAGTAATAAGACCTGCCTCACATTCAGGAAATCTATTTCATAATTTGCAGCCAGCTACAACGTGCAGTAGCACTGTAGCTAACAGCTAGCCAACTTTTTACCGAAATATGTCTGCTGTGTAGAAGTATTTTACACTAAACACTGCAAGACAGCAATGTGCAATGTCTGCAGAGCCATAGCGCCACACTAAACCGCGGTCAAGTTAGTTTTACGTTGGACATTTGAGCTTTGAAGCTTCAGTCTGGCGCTACTCTCACTCTATCCGTGGAAGGCAACTCGACCCTGGCCAGCCATGCCTAATCTGACCCACTCAGTCTGCCCGTCTCGGACGAGGAGCAGGCTGAGCGGACCGAAATCAGACTGCTTGCTTCGGATTGAACAAGAGTAGTGCCCCTCTGAAGCCCCTGAGCTCCAAGTTTACCGAGAAGTTGCTAAACTTCATCGAAATTAATGACCAACCACTATCAGTTGTAGAAAACAAAGATTTTTTTATTTTATTTTTTATTAAATTTATTCATTTTAAAATATAACACAAAAAAACAATCACAAATGTTAGTATACAATATTTAGAAATAAAATGAAGGGTGGCAGAATGAAGAACAAATCTTATTGTATCTGCCCCCTTTTACTATCCGTCAACTCAAACAAAAAATCATCAACAATTAACATAATAAAAATAACTCATAATCGTAATCATCAATTTACAACTAACACACACGAAAAACAATTTATATATATCCCTGTAATAATTTTGTTTTGATTAATTTCTTAAATATAAATAATGAAGCAGCATTTTTAATTTCAGTATCCAAAACATTCCACAAACCAATTCCTTGAATAGAGGTTGACCGACCCCTCGAACTGGTTCTGTATTTAGGTTTAACAAAAACGTCTATTCCCTTTAAATTATAACAGCTTTTACGTTTAACAAAAAGTATTTGGATATTAAATGGTAGTACTTCTTTGTGAGCTCTATACATGACTGACAGAATATTGTAATTTACCAAGTCACTGAATTTTAACAACTTCAATTGGTGAAACAGTGTGCTGGATGGGTGACAATAACTTTTTCTGGTAATTATTCGTACAGCTCTTTTCTGTAACAAAAAAACAGGTTCGGTGAAAGTTTTACATGCTTTACCCCAGATGTCAATACAATAAATCATGTGTGGAACGACAATTGTGTTGTACAATAAGTACAGAGCTTTATCAATTAACAGGTTCCTGACTTTGTATAAAACAGCATTTTGCAGCTTGATACTTGCAGCCAAGATATAGTTTACTCTGCAGGAGATATTTATCAGTAAAACAGTAGACAACCATAAAAAATATTGAAAATTACAAGAAAATTATATTTTTAAAAACTAAACAAAAACGGCTACATGTAAAATACTAAAAACAGGAACATGTCTGTGTTGGTTTATGCCATGAACTTAGCAGATGTTTAAAGCCATTTAATTATTATTAATTTTTAATTTAATTAATTTAAAAGAAACAAAAGAAAACCATCAAAAAGAAGAAAAAAAACATTGAATGAAAAGTGTGCAGAAAGACGAAATAAATTGTTCTATCCGCTCCTTATTTAGGCCGCTCCTAATAGGCTGGAATGTGTTAGTCTTGGCAGCGCCACGTCCCAGACAGTCTGTGTCTCCTGTGGTGTCCCTCAGGGGTCAGTTCTGGGGCCCCTGCTGTTTTCCCTTTACATGCTGCCTTTAGGTCAAATTATTAATCAGTTCAACATTTCTTTTCACTGTTATGCCGACGATACACAGCTTTACATCAGGACTGGAGCATCCTCATCTTCCACCTTGTCATCTCCATCTTCACTCACTGCCCTCTCTGCCTGCCTGGAGGCAATTAGGGCATGGATGAATCAGAACTTTCTTCAATTAAACTGCTCCAAGACTGAGGCCATACTGATTGGCACCCCTCACCAGGTACAAACATCTCCTATAACAACACTTTCCTTTTCTGGACAAGACATCCCCCTCTCCACCTCTGTTACTAATCTTGGAATAAAAATGGACTCCAATCTTACATTTGAAAATCACATTAAGCATCTGTTTAAAACTTGCTTCTTCCATCTTCGAAACATCTCCAGACTTCGCCCATCCCTAACTTTTTCCGATGCTGAGAAGCTCGTCCATGCTTTTGTCTCCTCCAGGCTCGACTACTGCAACTCCCTGTTTATTGGAATCCCTGGCAAAAACCTTCAGAAACTTCAATATATTCAAAACAGTGCAGCAAGGATCTTGTTGAGAGTTCGTAAATTTGAACATATTACGCCCATTCTCCATAACCTTCATTGGCTTCCTGTCGCCTACAGAATTCAGTACAAAACTGCTCTCATTACACATCAATGCTTACATGGAGCTTCACCAGATTATCTGAAGGATATTCTTATTCCATACTCATCCACCCGGTCGCTGCGGTCACAGAACAGTAATCTCCTTCACATTCCGAGAACCAAATTAAGGACCATGGGAGACCGGGCTTTCAGTGTGGCTGCCCCCCGCCTGTGGAACTCTCTTCCTGACTGTCTGAGAGCCCCACAGTCTGTGGTTGAATTTAAGAGCGGTTTGAAGACCTTTCTTTTCAACCGAGCATA
This sequence comes from Garcialebias charrua, assembly GCA_038048925.1. Classification (NCBI taxonomy): domain Eukaryota; kingdom Metazoa; phylum Chordata; class Actinopteri; order Cyprinodontiformes; family Rivulidae; genus Garcialebias; species Garcialebias charrua. The sequence goes on from JBBPBX010060152.1 coordinate 19,320, forward strand.
CTCTACCTCCTCATGATTCTACTTTTGATCTTAGTTGATACTGTTATTGATTTTACCTGTTTTATTACTTGTTTTATTGACATTTAATTCTGTTGCACTTTGTAGCACTTTGATATTTTCATTAAATGAAAAGTGCGTTATAAATTGAATTATTATTATTATTCTTATTATTAAAAAAAATATATAAAATAAATTTAGACAGTCACTTAAATGAATCACCTTAATATCCACTTTAAAGCTAAGAATTAAAAAAAACATGTTTTGTGTTAGCAGGATTTAATTCTAACTTTACCCAACATTAATATACAACTTACCTCAAGTTGCCTTTTTTGACATGCATGCATATATTTGTACAAATTGTACTTGAGAGGAGATTATTACAGCCTTATATAAAATCAATGAGGATGATGATATCTGAACTGGGTCAGTATCGGCCGATATCCAGATTTTGGGATCAGGATTGGATCGGAAGTTAAAAAATGTGGATCAGTGCATCCCTACTTGTCACCATGTTAAAAATAATGACACTGTGTGCATTGTTTTTAGTTTTCAAACATGTCATCTATAGTCTGTTCAGTTTCCAGTGTACTTCTCTACAAACAATCTGAACTACAGTATAATTTGTACAGTTTTAGCCAATTTAATGGTTTTAGTACCAGCTCACCTCTCCTTGTTGGCCCTTTTCATGCAGGACTTGAGCTGTTGTCGCAGCTCGTGTCCTGTATAAAAACAACTGAGGCAGAATGTGAGGCTGAAGTTGACCCACAATTGATGCTCCTGAGCCACTAAAAGAAATAGTCACAGAGTTGAGTTGGGGAGTAAAGGCCCCGGTATAGCTCTGCGTACGGCAGTACGCCGCTGTACGCCGTACATATACAGAGGCACAAGCGTAGCCCCGCAGGGCATGTACGCGCAAAGCTCAAATTTTACGACCGCGTACGCGAGGCGCGTTGTCTCACAATAAACTGCCCGGCGCCGGACTGTTTTGTATGAGACACAAATGTATTAAATTCCCCTTCTTCATCCCTGATCTGGACTTTTTTTGTTTTTTTTGCCAAAAGTCAAGTGATCGCTTCCTCCTCCGCTGACTCCATGACTGAAATGATGAGGAAATTAATGAATTTGTCACGAGCGAACTAAACTCATGTCCAACGTGGCTGCGCGAGGTTCTAAATATTTCCTGGTGTGCTGGACCAGCGCTCCCTGTTTTTATTTTATTTTTTAGAACTTTTTATTAACATATAAACACAGAATACCGCAGCGGCAGAAGCTGTGTGAAGTGCCTTTTTTTCCCCCCACCCGACCTGTCAATCAATTCAGTAGGCGTGTCAGCAAATGACCAATCAGCGACCTCAATTTGTCCCGTAGGTAAACGCTCCGCCCTGCTGTTGCTCAAATGACGTCAAGAATTTGTAGCGAAAACGCGAGCATTAACGCGAGAACGAACGCAGAGCTGTGCTTGTGAACGCGCGCGCACAGAACGCGCGCGTAGAGCGGTGTACAGGCCGTACGTAGAGCTATACCGGGGCCTTAAAGATCCACTGACGTGATTTTTCTACTATTCATCAAATTGCTCAAAATATATATATATTATCATTTAAATATGTTAATTTTTGCAAACAAAATGATAAATCACTTTAATTTTGCTTTAAAAGTGATTTTGAACTTCAAGCCGTGTTTAATCATGGGAAATCCGTTTACACCTGAACGCACCATCTGTGATGTAATGTGCAGAGTGAGAGGCAGAGGGCTCCAGTCTCTTCAATAGCAGACATTTTAAAACCTGACTAATTTAGCAATCTAGGTGAAGATTTAAGCTATTTGTCTTCATTTTGGGAAGCAGAAAATAGTTTGGGTGATGGAACAAGAAACAGCAGGATCTAATTTAGATCTGATGCCGTATCAGACTTACTTTTATGTGAGCTGCTCATACCGTGACAAGCCAAGAGCTCTGCCTCAACTCTGCACATGACATCACAGATGGTGCGTTCGGGTGTAAACGGATTTCCCATGATTAAACACAGCTTGAAGTTCAAAATCACTTTTAAAGCAAAATTAAAGTGATTTATCATTTTGTTTGCAAAAACTAACATATTTAAATGATAATATATATATATTTTGAGCAATTTGATGAATAGTAGAAAAATCACGTCAGTGGATCTTTAAGTGTAAAATGGGGAACATTGCAAACAGTTGTCAGTTGTAACCAATGCAC
>JBBPBX010060153.1:0-21534 GCA_038048925.1 Garcialebias charrua
GGCCTTCTCCTACTCTGCTCCTGCTTCATGGAATATCTTACAAAAAGATCTGAAGCTCTCGACCTTGACTTCTCTAAATGGTTTTCAGAATCTGTATGAATCCTGGCAAAAACCAATGCAGATTTGTTCCTGTCTTTGATTTTATACGTCTACCTTATAATGTTTTGCTAGTTTTTTGATACTTTGTTTAAAAAAAAAAAAGTATTTCTCTCTTTTGTTTTTTTTCTCTTTTGTTTTCTATTGTTTATTGTTTATTGTTTAAGGAAATTCTACCATTGCTGTTCATCGTTCTTTAGTTTTAGCAGGTCGCTTTCGTAAATGAGCCATGAGGCTCAATAAGATTTACCTGACTAAATAAAGGTTGAATGAATCTTCAGGTTTTGTGCCATCTGCTTTCAAACATGCTGTGGTCAGGCCTCTTCTCAAAAAACCAGGCCTAGATCCTACAGCTCTCTCTAATTTCAGGCCAGTTTCCCATCTGTCATTTCTATCAAAGGTCCTAGAAAAGATTGTTTTTATTCAACTTCAATCTTTTCTAGAGCTCAACAACCTGTTTGAAAAATTTCAGTCAGGTTTTCGAGCTCGTCACAGTACTGAATCTGCACTGCTCAAAGTGCAGAATGACATTCTTCTGTCTCTGGATGCAAAAAACCCTGCTCTGCTGGTGATGTTAGACCTCTCAGCAGCTTTTGACACCGTCGACCATCAGGTACTAATCAACCGTTTGTCTCAGCAGGTTGGCCTCCAGGGAGCTGTGCTTGAGTGGTTCAAATCTTACCTGTCTGGGAGAACTTTTTCTGTCATGATAGGTGATCTGTCCTCCTCTTCATCAACCCCTCTGACCTCTGGCGTACCACAGGGATCTATTCTAGGGCCAGTCCTCTTCTCTCTTTACATGCTGCCATTAGGATCAATCATTGCACGTCATAACCTGTCTTTTCACATGTATGCAGACGATTTACAAATCTATCTGCCAGTCACTCCCAACCCCTCACTCAGTTCAAACACTCTTGTCAACTGCTTAAATGACATTAAGCACTGGCTCTCTCAAAACTTCCTCCACCTAAACACAGATAAAACTGAATGCATTTTATTTGGTGCACCTGATGACACCAGCAACATCCTTCCCAGTCCCAGTTTTGGTTTTCCCCTCCCCCACTTCAACCCGGTGGTCAGAAATCTTGGAGTGCAGCTTGACTCCAACTTAAAGCTTGATAAACAGATCAGTTCTGTTGTCAAGACCAGCTTTTTCCAGCTCCGTCTGCTCTCTAAAGTAAAGTCATTTCTCAGCCGTGGTGATCTGGAGAAGGCCATCCATGCCTTTGTGACCTCCAGACTTGATTATTGTAATGCTTTGTATGTTGGTATTAATCATTCATTCATTCAACCTTTATTATTTATTTATTTATTTAATCAATCCCCCATCTCCCGTTTACAGCTTGTACAGAACTCTGCCGCGCGCTTTTTGACCAACACACAAATATGAACACATCACTCCTGTCCTGTCCTCTCTACACTGGCTCCCGGTTCAGTTCAGGATACAGTTCAAGCTGCTGCTGTTTGTCTTCAAAGCTCTGAATGGACTTGCACCTCTCTACATCTCAGAACTTTTGAAAGCCCATCAGCCCGGCAGAGCTTTACGATCTGCCAGTCAACACCTGCTGGAGGTGCCTCGCTCAAGGTACAAACAATGGGGAGACCGGTCATTTTCTGTTGCCGGCCCAAAAGCCTGGAACAGTCTCCCCCTTGAGCTGCGTGCCACCTCTGATCTGACTCTGTTCAAAACCAGACTGAAGACCCACTTGTTCAAAAAAGCTTTCAGTGTGTAACTTTTATTACTTTTGGTATTTTAGTATGTGCTTTGCCACTTTGCAAATGTCAATGCTAGAAACCTTTAGTTTATTTTAGTTATACTTTTTATACTCTTTTTTTATACCACTATGCAAAAAAAAAAAAAAAAAAAAAAACACAACTCAGGACAGTGTTAGTTTTACTATTTTTATGCTTATGTCTATTATTATATGTTTCAGTGTTTCAATGTTTAGATGTTTACTGTTGCACCGAGGGACTGAGAGAAACGCAATTTCGGTCCTGTGTATGTCCTGCACTGTACATATTGCAGATCTGACAATAAAGTTGACTTTGACTTTGACTTTAGGTATGTTGCATTTTTATTTCCATTGCCTTCTTTTATTGCTGTTGTTTCTTATTCTATTTTCATTGATTTATTGTTCCAGTTTATTCATCTTTTTATCCTGTTAAGCACCTTTGTCAATGCAAGGCATTGTAGGAAGGTGCTATACAAATAAAGTTTATTATTATTATTATTATTATAATACCGCCAGTATTTTAAAAACTGATGATAAGAAAATGACCACTTCAAAGCTTCAGTTGGGTTAAATCTGCTACATGTTTTCATTAATTACAAACTTACTTTGATCAGAATCTGCCGACTTGTCAGAGTTTTCTACAGAATGAGCTGTCAGCTCCTCTTCTTGGGAAAAAAGAACATGTAAAAGGATTAGAAATGAAAAATAGAGACCTGAACAAAGATTGTATCATCTGCATCAGTCTGTAAGGGTCCCCCAGGTCTCCATGCTCAAATGTGTTTTTGGTGATTCATTTAATATTTACTTACTCAGTACAATTACTTCAGCTGTTTCGGATTTTACTGGAGAATCTATCACCAGGTCCTCATTTGCTTCTATACAAAAGAAAAGAAACAAAAAAACAGATTGTAACAAGGTTAAGTCAGGTCCTCTGAGGACTTGACTTAACCTTGTTAGATTTTTCTACCAGGAATATTGAGCATGCATCAAGACAAAAAATAAAATAAGATAAAAAAACAGATTATTTTTCAATTTAAGTTCTGTGAGCACAGGTAGCTTTGTTAACCTGTGTCAGATATTTCTTGATGTTTAACTTGTAAGTTTTATTGCAAAGAAAGAAAAAAAATTGCTAACTGAACAAATCTACTTTGCTTCAGTATTTATAATAAATGATGTAAATTTTGCCTTTTTGTTTATTGCCGACAAGTTACTTGAACCAACTTACTATTTAAGTAAAATCCAGCTCCAAACAAATACAAAATGATGGAACCAGAGTGTTTCTATGTTTTAATAAATTATGTTTGATGTAAAAAATAAAATAAACATACTTTGTTCAGCGGTTGCTGGCTTATTGGATATCACTTCAGAATAAATTGGCTGGTTTTCTTTCTCCTCTGGAAAACTTTTTTTTTTTTAATTGTATTCATCCATTTGTTTTCTGCACCTGCTTGTTTCTGTTCAGGCTGGTGGGGAGTTGGTGTTTATCTCCAGGAATCACTGGCGGAGAGACTCTGGGACACGCCTGGACAGGTCATCAGTCCATCACAGGACTACAGAAAGACAGACGTGCAAGGTGCTTCATGCTCCCACTCACACTGCTATGATGTCGGTGGTGGTCATCCCTGGTAGGGTCTCCTAAACGGACTGGTCCTAGTCAACAGGCCAGACCAAGAGCGATTCAGGAAAAAAAAATCTGTATTTCTCTCTTATGTTTGTCTATTGTTGATTGTTTAAGGAAATTGCTACTGTTATTGTTGTCATCATTCTTTAGATTGTAGCAGGTTGCTCTTGTAAATGAGTCCTTGAGGCTCAATGAGATTAACCTGACGAAATAAAGGTTGAATGAAATACTGTATCCCTCATCCAGAAATTAGTTCCTGGGGCCCCGCCATGGAGCCAGGCCTTGGGGAGGGTCTTGTCATTGACCGCCTGGTGACTAATCCTCTACCCAAGAGACCCTGTTGGACTCAGTCTGAATAAGTTGCCTGGGCTTGCATTCCTGTGGACTCGCTACCTGCAGCAGTGTCCATACAAGTCAGGTGCATAAAGTCATGGGCTGTGGCCAAAGGCGTGGGCCTTGGTACTCCAACCCTCCATGAACAAAGCTGGCTCTTGGGACATGGAACGTAACCTCTCTGGTGGGGAAGGAACCTGAGCTTGTGCATGAGGTTGAGAGGGATATAGTTGGGCTCATTTTGACTTTACTCTGGAACTGATCTCCTTGAGAGGCGCTAGACTTTATTCCACTCTGGAAGTTATCCTGGTGAGAAGTACCAAGCTGCTGTGGGTCTACTTTTAGGTGCCCTGCTTAATGCACATACACTGGAGTTTTTCCCATAGGTGAGAGAGTAGCTTCCCTACACCTTTGGGTTCAGAGTACCCAGCCTTTCTGGAGTCCATAGCAGGGGTGCTAAAAGGTTCTCCAGCTGGAGACTCCTTTTTTCTGTGTTTTCTCAAGTGAACCCGAGCGGTGTTCTTTTGTTGGACTTTTGAGCTAGTCATGCTTTGTCCATCTAGAAAATTATAATCAAACATAAGGGGGTCCAAAAGTGGACATGGCACCAGAACACACTAGGTCGCTGATAGATGATGCACTTTGTAGTCATGTCATCTGATCTGCTGCTCCTCCACATCCAGAGGAACAAGTTACCTGGTAATGACCCTGGACCCCGCCTTAGAGAAAATTTCCAGGCATGTCTGCCTGGGAAGAGACCCCAGGAAGACCCAGAACACGCTGAAAAGACTGGTTATTGGCTGGCCTGGGACGGCCTTGGAATCCTCCCAGAAGAGCTGAAAGAGGCATCTGGGCTTCCCCAACTTAAGCTGCTGCAAGACCTACTCTTGAACAGGCGGAACGGAAGGAATGGATGGACTGACTTGAAGAATTGAAGATTGTTGGTTTGCTCATGAATTAAAAGTTTGGGCTCATCTGACCCAGCATTTAGTTTTAATGATGCCACAACTCGTCCAACAAGGATCTGTCTAATTACTATAAATAGCCAAAAACAGAATCCTACATTCCTCTCAAATACATTTAAACACTTGTCCAGGCCTTTATTATGTCTAGATTTGAGATTCCTGTTTGTCCTGTAGTTTGTCCAGAACGCTGCTGAAGGCGTGAACACATCGCTCCAGTTTTAGCGCAGTCACATTTTCTGTTCATTTATAGACTGATTTTAAATATTCTTACTTTTAAAATGTTTAATGGTTTGGTATCCAGATATTTTTTTAACCCCTAAAGAGCACAGAGAACTCCCAGACAGATGCTCTTCTTCCAACTCAAGGCTGTTCGTTTGTACCCAGTTTAATTATATTTGTTGTGTTTATGTGTTATTTTATTTTATTGATGGATCATCTTCAAACTAAATCTTGAAGCATTTGGTCAACTGTGTTTTAAAATGTGCTATAGAAATAAAATTGACACTTGTTAATTAATATGAACTATAAACTCATCTTTGACACATGTACCGTACATCTGAACTCTGCACACAAACCCTTGAAATTATTGATTTTCTGTCTAATTAAACAGAAAGCCCTGAGTTTTAATGGCAAACAGCAGGAGCCACTCACCTTTCTGAGTTGCGGCAATGTTTTTGAAGACAAGTGATGAATAACTGACTTCTTCCTCCATCTCTAAAGCCGACACACACCTGCTGCAGCTCCAGGGCAGAAAATGAGAACAGGTTCAACAGAAGCTGATGATATTCTTTCTAAGTGTTAAAATGTCACATCACACTTCATAGAGAACTAAATGGTTCCTTTTTCCATTTTGATAAACAAAGCTCAGAAAATGTAACCGAACAGTTTTTTTTAGAAATGGTTTTCACGAGTATTCATTTTATTTTTAGGAAGCGTTGTTCTATTTACATGTGGTGCAAAACCTGAATTACAACTCAACCTCTGATTCTCCCCATATATAAACTTCCACGAGAACCTACTGTATCTGCTGATGATCAATAGTTGTGATGCACCATTTTGGTTGTATCATTTTAACAATAAACCTGCTGTTACATTGATCAGATTCAGTATGACTGTTGATATCTGCTGCTGTCTTTTATTTCTGACGTTGCAAGTTTGAGCCCAGGTTGCCTCAGAGGTTTGCTCACTGTGGCAACCTCTGAAGAGGGTAACAGCGTCATCAGATAATACATGATGATAATACTTCAGAAAAAGAACAAACACATTATTCAAAACCATTTCCAACTTATTTAGTTGGTGTTTGGCTCGTCATCTTTTGAGGATCAGAAGATCAGTGCGCCTGCTGACACAAAAAGTGAATTACCAGGAAATTAAAGATTGATTTCAGTTAAATTTGGTTCACATGCAGAACAGCAGAGCATTAGTGTTATCAGATAGTTGCTGGAGCGTCTGACAGTCAGTCAAACAGTGAGTAACGGTCAGCAGATGACAAGAATGCCTTGTAGACAGGCCCAGAACTTGCTAGAGTTTTATACAGTCAAACTGTGGGTTTGTGAGCCCACGGTTTTATTGAATATTAAATAATTTCAAAACCTTTAATTTCACAATGATTGACAGAATCTTACTCGGTTTTCAGCAAATTGGCAGTACTAAAATATGATTAGTTTTACTTTCATTAAAAATGGTTTAAACATTCTTCAATACTCACATTTATTGTTTTTCATGAAGATCTAGATCAATCTCAGGTTTACCCTGAGATGGGGGAAGGGGTAGGGCAGCTGACCTGGGACCCTAAAGTCCCAGGATCAATCCTCATATCTTACAAAAAGATCTGAAGCTCTCGACCTTGACTTCTCTAAATGGTTTTCAGAATCTGTTGGAATCCTGGCAAAAACCAATGCAGATTTGTTCCTGTCTTTGATTTTATACATCTACCTTATAGTGTTTTGCTAGTTTTTTGATACTTTGTTAAAAAAAATAAAAATAAAAATAATTCTCTCTTTTGTATTCTATTGTTTATTGTTTGTTTGTTTATTGTTTATTGTTTAAGGAAATTCTACCATTGCTGTTCATTGTTCTTTAGTTTTAGCAGGTCACTTTCGTAAATGAACCCATGATGTTCAAAAGATTTACCTGACTAAATAAAGTTTGAATGAATCAGGCATTCTCACGTCATGGTGTCTCTGAGCAGGACACCCAATCCCTAATTGCTCCCCAGGTGCTTACATAGCTGCACACCGCTCCACCTGAGCGCATCCCAGGTGTGATGGGTTAAATACAGAGAGCCAATTGTATGGGAACCCGCAATGATGACAACACAAGTACACTTTTATTTAGATTGTTCTCTTTAGAACAGTTTCAGGTTTGCACAAGCTAATTTGCTTCAAGGCATTTCTGAAGCAGAGATGAGTTCTTTTATGATTTGCTGTTGAACAAGCGGTTCTTAATGGAGTTACACAAATCAAAAGCAGCCAGGAACATTGGTTGTATATTTGTAAAAATTAATCAATCCCCAATTGGACCTGGGGTCTTTCTGTGTAGAGTTAGCATGTTCTTCTCATGCTTGCGTGGGTTTTCTCCGGGTACAGTACTTCGGTTTTCTCCCACAGACCAAAAACATGTATGTTAGGCTGCTTCATGTCCAGGCCTCCCTTGCAAAAGAGATCTGTGATCTCAATGGGATTTGCCTGGTTAAATAAAGGTTAATAATAATAATCATGTCCCCACCCCCACATCTTTAGTATCTCGTCTCTTAGATTTTAACTTGTGACGTAAAGAGTTTAAACAGATTTGTTGTTGATTTGATGCAACTTTACAGTTCGATAATATCCCACGTTTTACTTGTTTGTTTGGTTCAGTTTGAAATGATAGATCTTTAAAATGAGTGAATTTTTGTTTAGCTTCAGAAAAAAAAATCACCCAAGGATTAAAGTACAAGGCTATGACAATTAAATAAAGAAAAGCCAAAAAGGACCATAATATTAAAACGGGGTATAAAGAACACGAGGCCCAGGTGTGCGGATGACAAATCCATAGGGCAGGTGAAAACAACAAGAGGAAACAAAAGAAAAGGTTGAAACGTTTCAGTGAAGCTGCAGAGGAAGAGGGGAGGTCAGTTCTCCTCGCAACTGAGAGGGAAGCAGAAGTCACGAGGTGAGCCGATGAAACATTTCAGAGAAACTTTAAAAAAAAAACAATAATGATAAATAACGGGAAACTTTGTCAGGAGAGGAAGAAAACCGAGAACAAAGGTTCAAGAAAAAAACATGAGCATCAACAACCAGGAGATGGTTAACGATTCAGACTTTAATCACCATAAGTTTTAAAATGAGCTTGAACACTTTTTTTTTTGTTGTACTGGAAAACAAAGAAACAGTTCTGTCAGTTAAAGTGACAGGTTATTTACTGCCTAATAGAAAAGGGCCATGCACAAACTGTGTTGGATGCCATTTCCTGCCTTGTGTCAAATAAAAATTGAGTTTCTGATTGTTTTATTCCACTTCAAATCAGTTTCCCCGTGTTTTTTAATCAGTTTTTGTTTTTCTGTTGTTTTCTGCTACACACCAAGTATCATCTCATTTCTTCTGTACGTTCATCCTGTTCCCGTTCCTGCCACACCCACTCTCATCTGTTTCCGTTTATCATTTAGGTGTTTTTTTGTGTGTGAAGTTTATCCATCTTGTCCTACAGATTCCCAGTGCCCCTGTTCTTCCAGCAGTGACTGATTATTAACTTTATAAGCCGACGTCTGCTGTCTGTGCCACCCTGAGGATTCTGAATCCTGTAAGTTTTGGCCACTTCTCATTTTGTTAAAATGAAATAATTGTTTCTTAAGATCTTTGATCTACATCAGCATTCCTGGATTCAAATTCTCTTGTCACAGAGATAATTCCCCAGCAGTCTCATGCCTTCTCCACATCCATTAGGAGTTTTGTAAATAACTAAAATCTGTGTCTGCATCAGTCAATCATTGGAAAACAGACTTTCGCAGAAGCACGCTACAAGAAGGCTGTATAGGACTATTGTTCTTGGCACTTTATCCAAAAAGTTCTTAAAACTTGAGTGCTTATAAACAAATTTTCATAATATATTAAATAAGAAAAAGGCAATGGTGAAAGACGGGTAGAGTAAGTCATAAACAAGGAAACAAAATGAGGTTATTAATGAAGATACCAAAGCTAATAAAGAAGGTACATTGGCTAATGCTAACACTGCTAATTCATTCAACCTTTATTTATACAGGTTAGTCTCATTAAAGGTTCAGTATGCAGCTTTTTAACAGGCTGGCACTTAGAAACATTTTGAACAGAGACACGTTTCTGGTCCCTCCTCACTCAGAGCCATATATGACTCAGCTCCACCTCACTCGCGCTGCAGCCTGGAATGCTCCGCCTCCTCTACATGTCCCGTTTCTGCGCTGCAATGTTCTGTGATTATGTGTTAATAAAACCTTCTAAAAATAAAATAAAAACATGGACCACTGGTCCAGCAAAACAAAAACACCCTGAAACCTGCAGAGCTTCACACAGCCACGTTGGACATAATTTAATTCGCTCGTGACAAATTGATCCACTTCCTCATATCTGTCAGTGCAGGTCTGGAGGGGAGGAAGCGATCACTTGACTTTTGGCAAAAAAAACAAAATAAAAGTTCAGAGCAGGGATGAAGAAGGGATATTTAATACATTTGTGTCACATACAAAACAGTTTTGCATCGCTTTGAAATTATTTCAACAAGAACCTGCGCGGCCGCTGCAGGCTCGCTGCGGGGCTCGCTGCAGGCTGACAGGCGGGGGCGTGGGTTGGGGAGGGGGGGCGTGGGTTAGGGGGTGAAAAGTAAGAAGCTCTGTTTTTATTGGCTGGTTAACCGCGGGGCGCTCTTGGCTTTTTATAAATGCTTTTATTACCACCGGGAGACGCCAGAGGACTATAGTTTTTTTGAGAGATTACATGTCAAAGATCAATGTATCAGGAGATAAGGGCAGAGTGAAGAAATATGTTTATAAAAAATGTTACATACTGAACATTTAAGTCACAACGACTCATTTATAAAAGACCTGTTTTAGACAAAAAACACAAATGAGGTTCACACAACAATAAACATTCATATTTTTCAGACCAAAAAACATGCTTGTTAGGCTGATTGGTGACTCTAAATTGACCCTAGGTGTGAGTGTGAGAGTGGATGGTTGTTTGGTGTGAGTGAGACAGGTCCCTCTTGTAAATGAGTCCCTGTGACTCAACGAGGCTAGCCTGTATAAATAAAGGTTGAATGAATATAAAAGCATATAAAATGAAAAGTTTTTAAAATAAGTGGCATAAAACAAAATAAAAAAACATGCTACATTATAAAATGGTGTAAGATTACGGTGTGTTTTCCAGCTTTTGCAATCCACTTTGGACATATTCCAGTCAGATTTGTTCTGTCTCAAACTTGTCCTAAACGCTGACAAAACCAATGGGATGCTTTTTTCAAATAGGAAGTTGGTCCCAGTTCTTCCTCTGATTTTATCCTCAAATGGTGTCCCCCCTTGTGTTTGTTGAATCCTATAAATATTTGGGTATCCTGGTCGATTCGCAGCTCTCTTTTAAGCTCCACATGGAAAACTTGGTAAGGAAACTGAAAGTTAAAGTGGGTTTCTTTTCCAGAAATAGATCATGTCTAACTCTGAATGCTAGGAAACACCTTGTAACTGTGACTTTCCTTCCCTCCATTGATTACATCTGTTTTTTTATGTCATTGTGTATGTTGCCTATGTGTTGCCTGTTTGTTTGCACAGCACTTTGGTTGGCCTTGTCGCTGTTTTAAGTGCTCTATAAATAAAATGGTATGGTATGGTATGATACAGTGACATTTACATGAATGACACACCAACAAGCACCCTGCAGATGTTGGATGCTGTCTATCACGGTGCACTAAGATTCATAACTGGCTGTGACTACCGTATCCATCACTGCACTGTATTCACTGGTTAAGTGGTCATCATTAATTAACTCAGACTAAATTATTCCATCTCAAAAACAGCACGACTCCGCCCATCACTCACTTTCTCCACTGCTGAAATCCTAATCCATGCCTTTGTCACATCCAGAATAATCTATTGCAATAGCATGTTGTACAGTACACCATCCAAAACTCTCAACAAACTGCAAATATTCAAAACTCTGCTGCCTGCCTTCTCACCCACTCCCGTGAGCATATCACTCCAGTCCTGCCGTCACTCAGGCTCAGCGCATCCATTTCATTTCAAGATCCTCATCACATTCAAATCCCTCCATACATGACCAACCTACTCCATCACTACACTCCTTCTCGTTCCCTCCACTCCTCCGATGCCAACCTTCTGTCTCTCCCCTGTAGGACCAAAGTCCAAACCTGGGGAGACAGAGCCTTCTCCATCGCTGCCCCACCCTCTGGAACTCACTGCCCCAACATCTTCATGCCTTTGACATTATTACCTGCAGTGTTCCCTCAGTGAGGACTGAACTTGGCAAAGGGGCCTTCTCCTACTCCCGCTCCGGTTTCCTGGAATATCTTTAAAAAAGTTCTGAAGCTCTCAACCTTGACCTCTCTAAGTGGCTTCAGACATCAAAGTTCATGGCAAAAACCAATGCAGACATGTTCTTGTTTTTAGTTTTCTACACCAATTTATAGCTTATGTTATTTGTTAAATTTCTTTTAAATACCACTTTATTTCACTTGTTGTTCTCAATTTGTATACACATCCTTTATGGCTGTCTATTGTTGTCTTTGTTGTCCACTGTTGTCATCACTCTGTTAAAATCAGGTCTCTCTTGTAAATGAGTCCTCGATGCTCAATGGGATTAACCTGTATTGGTTGAATGAAAAAAAAAGATACTAAAAACAGGAACACGTCTCTATTGATTTTGCTGTGAACTTAACAGTTGTTTAAAATCCCTTAGGCGGGTCAAAGTCGAGAGCTTCAGATCTTTTTGCAAGAAGTTCCAAGATACCGTAATGCTAGTACAGTATTGTGGAGGAAATGGAAGGCGGCGAAGACAACATCAACCCTTTGTTGATCTACAAAGAGATTATAGGTTTTAGACAGGACAATATGCAACAACTTAAAGACATAAAAGAGGAGATAAATAAGGTCCAACGCCAAGCTGGAGGAGGTGGAGAGCCGTGTTCTGGATACAGAAGAGCGAGTGCAATCGGTGGGAGAGATTTTGATGGAGTTAACAAAACTTCAGGCTCAAAAGAGGCATTCAATACAGAAACAACTGGACTTTATTTGTCACAGAAGACGTTTCACTTCCCATCCGGGGAGCTTTATCAATTCAACTTTACTCACAACTTACTGTGCAAGAAGGTCATTCCAGACAAAATAATTAGAGGATTTACGCGTGGCCAAAGGTGAGGGAAATAAATCCCATGGATAGATTTTATCAAACAGTTGCTAAAAGTAAACCTTCAGCTACCCACGACAATGAATCTCCAGAATGAACAGGCATCCCGTGCTCTATAGCTGCTACCACACCAGATGGCGCCTTACCACAACCCATCATTACACGCTTCTTGTGCTGCAGGACTAAGGAAGAAGTCTTTAAATGAGCACGTCAAAAGAAGGGTGTCCTCTGGAAACGTAAACAGGTTAATCTAAGCCAAGACTATGCACCTAGTATCCTTAGAGACAAAAATACACCAAAGCTGAAAGAGTATTGAAAGAAAAAGGGATACACTTCCAAACACCATTCCCAGCAACACTACAAGTGTTCTATCAAGACAGGACACTGCTCTACAACTCTGTCGAAGAAACAACAAGAGATGTCTGAGAAGGGCCTTCCCATCACTGTCATTAAACCACCTGAGACACCGATGGAGCAAAAAAGGAGACTAACGTGAACCACAACTGAGCGGAACCGCAGGCAACAGCGCCAACGATGAACTCGAGAGGACACGGCAGGAGCTGGACCAGCTATCGCAAATAGACTTCAGCAATACCAGAGAGTCATCCTAAAGTAACAGCCAGTATGTGAACAATGATGTGGTTGTGGTGTGCACCACCGCATGAAATGGGCAAATTCAGGTAAACGAGTGTTTAAATAGAATGTGATTTTTTGTTTGTTTCCTTGCAGAGATAATTCTTTGGTTGCCTCCTTTGCTTCTAATGATGTTACAAGGACTGCACTATGAGAAGGTGATATTTATAAGACTGAGCTGAATACAGCTCCTCAGACTGAAGAAGTCTTTCGGAGGAAAGATGAAACGTTACTACAATATATATTTTTTTTTTGAACGTCCAGAGGACCTGACCTAACGTTTTTAAAATTTTCTACCTGGATTGAGCATGTATCAGATTGTCTTTGGAAATGTTCTAATTTATGACTAGAATACAGCAAATTGACTTTTTCAGCTGTCAGAACTACAATAAAAGTGATTTTTTTTTCTACGTTGTGCTTTTGATGGTTTTTAATCAAGTATTTTTTAAATTATTTATTTTTTTACCTGTTTTGCCTTTTGTTCCTTTAAGCTTGTTTTTTATACATTGTTTATGTCCTTGTGTGACTGAAAGCAGACAGCCTTTAGGATAATAAAATCTAATCTTAAATTATTTTTGTCATATTTATTTATTTATTAATTAATTAAACAAATTACCTTTCAATGTAAAGAATAAAGCCCCAGATCTAAACCTCTAAATGCCACATGTATTTTTTCCAGGAAGCATTAATACACACAACAATCTTGAGACTTGACTCAGATCAAAACTTGATTACAAAAAGATCAAATAATGACATCTAAATATCAATAAAGTATCTGTAAGACAATACAGAAAGAGATTTTACACATGGCCTTAACTAGTTGGGCACTTTCAGAAGGTCTCCCTCACAGATAAATTTGTTTTTAAAACCAGAAGATCCTGAGTTCCAGTTTTCTGTAGGTTTCCTCTGAGGCAGCATCAGTGCTTTTGAACCTGAAGAATCAGAGTCCTTTATCCAGTACCTTCAAATGCAAACATCAGCACAGGTTCAAAAACTCACACATAAAACTTTAATATTCAAACATGGAGACAAAATGTACATATTATGGTTGTCTGTAGGAGAAACCTTTAAAGTAAAATTGAAGTGATTCAAAATGTAAAGGGCTTTATTACCCAAGAGTGTCAATACGTCCATCAATCCAGAGCCAGTTGTTGCCACTTTCATATAAACCCAGCCAGTATCCATGATATTCACCATAGTAGAACTTTGTGTGGTTAAAAACAAACTCCTGGAAGACAAACAAAAAGGTGCCTGGTTCACTTTCAATATACAGAATTGGAAATGATAAGTTTGAAATGTTGAGCACTGAGCTCACCTGTTCCTGCAGGCAGTGGCGGACTTAGACATTTTGGGGCCCCAGGCAAACCTTTGTAAAGGGGCCCTCCCCCAAGTCAGCCTAAATGTACCATTAGGCCCTGCCCTGACGGTCAAAGATTTTCATGTTCATACTCTAATACTGGGAACTAGACAATAAAAACAACCGTTTCTCTACTTTAATAAGGTACAACTATCCTGTAAAGTCTTTTTACGTTTTTCCGCTCCGCTTTCGTATCTTCGCGTTGGCTTCATCTGTTTTCCATCTCCTCTGTCTTCCCGTTCAAGCATACTGAGCACTTCCTAGATTTTTGGGTGATGCGTAACGCTCATTAAGGCTAGGCGCCTGACCACGGCCAGATATGGTAAATAGGCAGTCAGAAAAGGTTCAGCTGAGGAGCCTGTTGTGTGAATAAAACACCATCAGACAAGAAGCAAGTTTTAAGTTGTTTGTATTGTATAGACTTAGGAAGGTATTTATAATAATATTGTTTGTAATAATAATCATTTTCATTGAGTATAACCAATAGACAAAATACACACAACAAAACAGACCCTGATTACACCCAAGAGTTCTTTTTTTTCTATTTTAACTCAGTTCTTGAATCCCGTATGATTAAAGGTCCATCAATCAATAATCCCGTAGTTTGTAGTTCATGATCCAGGGTAATATGTCCAGAAAAAAACGAATAGTTTGGTGCAATTTAAGTCCTACCGCACAGCTGCGGTGATCCGGTAGCTCGCCATCCTGGGTGGGAACAGGGGGTGAAAAAAAACCTGACCTAAACAAGGTCATAAATAAAACAAAAATTAGCATTACTATATACACAGGACTAAACTGTTATCAAAAATAGTTAAACATTCACATAGTTAAACATTCACAAAAACAAATAAAATAATTCCAGCAGGTATTTTTCAAGAATCATTCAAATGTCCTGTTAAGCACCTTGGTCAATGCAAGGCATTGTAGGAAGGTGCTATACAAATAAAGTTTATTATTATTATTATTATTATTATTATTATTATTATTATTATTATAACTTCAATTCAAAGACCACATCAACAGTACAGATCAAATTAAAGTTACAGATCAAGTTTTAAAGTGCACTTCCAAGTTGTATCCAAGTTTAATTCATATAAGAGTCAATTAAGCTTAATTTACTTCAATATTGTTTCAAAAAACAAATAGTAATTTATTTTGTTTTGTTGCGCAACCCAAAAGAAATTAACCAATTCCAAATTTCTATAGGCAGTCAACAGATTTAATGAAAAGTAACTAAAATGATCCTAAAAGGATGAAATTACAAAAATCAAAGGATTTATTTAATACTTTACGTATATATATTCTATTCGGCCACGAAATTAACAAAAAGAGAATGATCTTTTAATCACTAAGACCACTTTTAAATCTCAAATACATAAATGGAGTGGGCGTGTTGCCACCGCATTTCTATTTCATAAAAGGAACCCAAATACATAAAACAAACGACTCACCGTCGAGTGGTTGACACAAAACACCCAATACAATCTTCCGGCCGCGTTAATTTGGCTTGATACAGCAGGGTTCTCCCATGATTTATGAAGACAACAAGCACAAGCAGCTAGCCACAGCGTTAGCAGTTCAATAATGACGGAGCGGAGTTCACCTCTGACCCGGAAGATGTCAAGATGGAATAGTCCATGTTAGTAGGGGGATACAGAAATCGACCGTTTTTTGTATTGCGTTTTTAATGACGTTTTCATCGTAACTATAATTATTTTTATGTTAAACGTACATTAACAAGCAGGAGCAATGTTAGGAATGTAGGTGACTGGGCGGGGCGGGGCCGGGGCCCCTGCTGATTGGGGGCCCCTGCTGATTGGGGGCCCCAGGCAACGGCCTCAATTGCCTATATGGTAGATCCGCCTCTGCCTGCAGGCCATCAATGACAACCAGATCTGCGCTTTCCCTTTGACAGAACTGTCGACTCTGATCCCACGTCTTCCAGAGAGAGTCGTCGTAAAACAAGTAGCACTTCTTCTGGAAATGAATCCATCCTGACTGACACAGCAGACACCTTGCACTCATGAAATCAAATAAAAAGACAGTTTTTCTCCACAGAAATGCAAATGCTATCAAGTTCCACACACCTTTATCTACTCTCACCTTGACTGTTACAATGCACTTTACAAAAGTTATCAATGGAGGCTCTTCTGTCACCCCTAGTTTCTTGAAAACACAACAACTGAAGTTCATTACTGTAATGATTTCAGTAAACCCAGATTAGTACGAGACCCGGAACGAGACAAGACTCCACAAGATAAAATTAATCAGTGTTTATTTGTGCTGGTGACTATTTACAGGTGGTCCTCTGGAGCTCCTGAGAAACAAACAGGATGTCAGATGGATTGGAATGAAAGTGGTCCTTTGATTATTCGTGATGTTTTTCCTCTTACAGGTTGGATGGTTTGAGTGGAGCGTGAGAGTGAATCCAAGTGAGTCCAGAGGATGGTGAACCAGTTTCACAGATGGATGGCTTGGAGGATCAGGCACGAGGACCAGGAACTGAACCCAAGGCAGAACAGGGAGGGATCCAAAGACACAGGAGAACTGGAGGCACAGAGAACAAGGTTAGAAACTCTTCTTAAGGAAACAAACAGGCTGAGAGCATAAATACCATAAATAGCTCAATGCCCCAGCGAAGAGTAGAACTTGACTGCAGCCTTATATAGTTGAAGGTCTCTTCAGGGAGATGACCGGCAGCTGTGGTAATTAGGCGGCCATCTTGGATAGGAGCTGCAGCCAGTAGAACTCTTACAGTACCCCCCCCCCCTCAAGAGTCGCCCCTCGGCGACCTGAGGCGCTTCTCAGGATGGGCCCTGAAGAACGAGGAGATCAAGCTCGGATCCAGGATGAACGACCGAGGAATCCAAGACCTCTCCTCCGGTCCGTAGCCCTCCCAGTCCACCAGGTACTGGAAGCCACGACCCCTGCGTCGCACATCAAGGATGGTCCAAACAGTAAAAGCTGGATGGTTGTCGATGATCCGGGCTGGAGGAGGAAGGTTGTCAGGGGGACACAAAGGACTCACGGAAACAGGCTTGATCTGCGAGACGTGGAAGGTGGGATGGATCCTCATAGAGCTGGGGAGTCGAAGTCTGACTGCGGAAGGGTTAACGAGCTTGACGATGGGAAAGGGACCAATAAAACGAGGAGCCAGTTTCCGAGGAACGTCCTTCAAATGAATGTCTCTAGTGGACAACCAAACCTCCTGACCCACCTGATAGAGCGGCGCAGACGAGCGGCGGCGATCAGCAAAACGTTTATTCTGTGCCGCTGTGCGCAGAAGAGCAGACCTGGCCTGGCGCCAAACACGTCGACATCGCCGGAAGTGGTGGAGGACAGACGGGACCGAAATGTCAGCCTCCTGGCTGGGAAACAAAGGAGGTGCGTAGCCGAGAGATGCCTCAAAAGGTGACATACCTGTAGCCGAGGACTTGTGGGTGTTGTGGGCATATTCCACCCAAATGAGATGCTGACTCCAAGCCGAGGCGTTGGACTCCACCACACACCGAAGCATGGCCTCTAACTCTAGGTTGCATCTCTCCGTTTGACCATTGGACTGGGGATGATACCCCGAGGTCAGGCTAGTAGACGCCCCCAGTGTCTGACAAAAGCTGCGCCAAACTTGGGAGATGAACTGAGGGCCACGGTCCGAAACCACATCAGAGGGAATACCATGGACCCTAAACACATGTTGGAGCAGTAGTTGAGCAGTCTCCATCGCAGAAGGGAGTTTAGGTAGCGGAATGAAGTGAGCCGCCTTGGAGAACCTGTCGATGACTGTGAGGATGGTGGTGTGGCCGTCCGAAGGGGGTAAACCGGTGACAAAGTCCACCGCTACATGCGACCAGGGACGAGCAGGCGTGGGCAGAGGTTGGAGGAGTCCCGCGGGCGGTTGGTTCCCAGACTTGTTCCTTGCGCATGTAGGACAGGCAGCGACGAACTCCTTGATGTCCTGAGCCATAGACGGCCACCAGAAGTGTTGCTTGGCTAGAGATACCATGCGGGCAATACCAGGGTGACAAGAGAGTTTATTAGTGTGGAGCCAAGTTAATACCTTCGATTTCACGGAGGCAGGGACAAAAAGGGTTCCGGGAGGTCCAGTGCCTGGGTCAGGTTCCATCCTCTGAGCCTCCTTCACCTCCTTCTCGATAGTCCAAGTCAAAGTGCCCACAATGCGGACAGGAGGAATCATCCCCTCCTCGGCGTCCGGAGCATCCGTGGGTGAGAACTGGCGAGAAAGAGCATCAGGCTTGACGTTCTTTGAACCCGGTCTGAAAGTGAGAATGTAGTTAAAGCGGTTGAAAAATAAAGACCATCGTGCCTGTCTGGGTGTCAGTCTCTTAGCATCCCTGAGGTAAGTTAAATTCTTGTGATCAGTCCAAATAACAAAAGGGGTCTCTGTGCCCTCCAACCAATGTCTCCATTCCTCCATGGCTAATTTAACTGCCAACAGTTCACGGTTGCCAACATCATAATTTCTCTCAGCAGGGGATAGACGGCGAGAGAAGTAGGCACATGGATGGACCTTGTTATCCGTGGTAGATCTTTGGGACAACACTGCACCCACACCAGTGTCAGAGGCATCCACCTCCAATATGAATTGACGTTTGGGGTCAGGGTGACTGAGAACAGGTGTAGATGAAAAAAGTTGTTTCAGCTTACCAAAGGCTGCGTCCGCCTCAGGTGTCCATCTAAAAGTCCTGTTAGTGGAGGTGAGTTGCGAGAGGGGTGCAGCGATACGGCTGTAATCTTTAATAAAACGTCGATAAAAGTTAGCAAACCCCAGAAACCGTTGTAACTGTTTCCTGGTTTCGGGAACGGGCCAGTCCACCACAGCCCTCGTCTTCTCTGGATCAGTCCGGTATCGGCCACCTTCAAAAATAAATCCCAAAAAGGACACAGTAGACACGTGAAATTCACATTTTTCACCCTTGACAAATAGTTGATTCTCATACAGTCTTTTTAATACAGTACTGACTTGTGTTATGTGCTCCTCTTCGTTGTGAGAGTAAATGAGAATGTCATCCAGATACACGTACACAAAATCACCGAAGAAATCTCTCAGAACGTCATTGACCAGAGCTTGAAATACTGCGGGGGCGTTTGTTAAACCAAAAGGCATAACTAAATATTCAAAATGTCCCAGTGGGGTTCTGAAAGCAGTTTTCCACTCATCGCCCTCTTTAATGCGCACTAGATGGTAGGCGTTGCGCAAGTCCAGTTTAGTGAAGATGGTAGCAGACTGAAGTTGCTCATGAATAGAGTCGATGAGTGGGAGAGGATATTTGTTCTTGATAGTAATGGTGTTTAAGCCCCGGTAATCGATGCAAGGCCTCAAAGAGTTGTCTTTCTTCTTAACAAAAAAGAAACCTGCTCCAACTGGCGATGTAGATGGACGTATAATACCTGAGTCAAGGGAGTCTTTGATGTACTCTTTCATAGATTCTCTTTCAGGACCAGAAAGATTATACAAACGACTCGAAGGCAAGGGAGCTCCAGGAAGGAGGTCGATGGAACAGTCGTAAGGACGATGAGGGGGCAAAGATAGAGCTTTTTGCTTACTGAACACAGAAGCCAAGTCGTGGTAAACAGAGGGAATACCAGTAGTGTCAACATCCTCCTCAGTGACGTTAGCCTTAGGAAGATTATAGATGGCGGCACGTAAACAGTGTTTCAAACAAAAATCACTCCATCCCTCTACTCTCCCGAGCTCCCAGTTGATGTTTGGGTTGTGTCTCTTCAACCAGGGGTAGCCTAAAATTAATTGTGCATTTGGTGATTCAAGAACATAAAAATCAGTTAGTTCATGGTGGTTTCCTGATATTAAATGCAAACCCACAGTCTTACACCGAATTTGTCCTACAACATCCCCTGTGACACCAGCTACAGATAATGGGTCAACCGTTTGAGTGGGGATAGATAATTCTTTAACTAAATTCATACTAATTAAATTCTCCTCAGCACCAGAGTCCACCAGTGCAGAAACAGAGAGACAATCTTGAGAGGTTTGGAGTGTCATTTTTAATGTGAGTCGACAAGTGACAGAAAAATTGGAAGCTCCCACCAGTATTTTTCTTCTTACTGGTGGGACCTCTCGTTTCCCAGCAACGGGCAGTTGCGCAAATAATGGCCAGACTCTCCACAATAATTGCACAGATTCAAACTCCTTCGTCTCTGTCTCTCATCAGGAGATAGATGAGCCCGTCCCACCTGCATTGGTTCGGGTTCTGGTAGTGCACGCAGACGAGTAGCTGGACCAATTGGTGAAGGAGACTCGGAAACAAAGTCTCTCTGGGGCTTGTAGTTTGTTGGCGTGTTTCTGTAGGCGTTTCGCTCACCTGCCGCTGTCGTGAACCCGGAAGTGGGGAGCCTCTGGGAATTGTAGTTTCTCTCCCGGAAACGTTCTCGAAGACATTCGTCGATGCAGACGGCGAGGTTTACAAGTTCGTCCAGACTGCCTGGTTCATCACGGCAAGCAATTTGATCCTTAATAATGTCCGACAAGGAATTCAGAAATGTACCTTGTAATGATAGTTCATTCCAACCGGTCTGGGCAGCGATGACGCGGAACTCGAGGGCGTGTTCCGCTACTAGTCGTCGACCCTGACGTAATCCCAGAAGTCGCTTTACGGCATTGGGTTGTTGCATCGGCCGGTCGAATATTCTGCAAAACTCTTGTAAAAAGGCATCGTACGGGACAGAATCCAAATCGTGAGACAACAGGAAGGAATTGGCCCATCTCAACGCTTCACCCTTAAGCTGGCTAACGAGGTAAGTTATCTTGGAAATGCTGGTAGCATACGTGTGGGGTGCCCCCCTAAAAGCCAATTTCCATTGCAGCAAAAATCCTCCACAATTCTCAGGGTCACCAGAAAAGAACTCAGAAGGTTTTACCGCTAGTTGAGCCGTGGAATGGTTCTCGGGGACGAAGGCGGTGGCGCCGGACTCCTGAGGAGCTGTTGGTGCATCCGAAGTTGAGAGCCTTTGGTTCAAACATGTTTCCCAGGTCTTGAACGCTGGCCTGAGTGGCTTGTTGCTGCAAAGAGAGACGTTCAAACATGTTTTCTAGTCTTTCCATTCGTTGTTCCTGTGAAGTGGATGACGCTTGCTCGCTCCTGATCTCGCTCTGGGTTTTGTGTGGCTGGGGCATTCTGTAATGATTTCAGTAAACCCAGATTAGTACGAGACCCGGAACGAGACAAGACTCCACAAGATAAAATTAAACAGTGTTTATTTGTGCTGGTGACTATTTACAGGTGGTCCTCTGGAGCTCCTGAGAAACAAACAGGATGTCAGATGGATTGGAATGAAAGTGGTCCTTTGATTATTCGTGATGTTTTTCCTCTTACAGGTTGGATGGTTTGAGTGGAGCGTGAGAGTGAATCCAAGTGAGTCCAGAGGATGGTGAACCAGTTTCACAGAT
>JBBPBX010060154.1:7744-19471 GCA_038048925.1 Garcialebias charrua
CAACAGCTTTACAGAGGTCAGGGCAGATCCTGGGGTCATGTCTGTTCATGATAAATATCTGGAGAATTCCCTGAAGGTTGTAGCAAATGACAATCTCATATCAAAACAATATCTGCCTCTTTTACCGTCTCTTTACCCCCAAACACTCTTATGGAAATTATAAGCTTATTTCTGCTTTTGTATGAAAATTGGAATAATTCTGCAGAGGCTGAACCATACTGTAACTGATGTTTAAAACTAATAGGTGAACTAAAAGTGAGTTAAAAGCAAAAATGTGGAGTCATTAAAATCTAAAATCTAGGTTAGAGGAGATATTTGAATAGCAAAAAAAAAATTGTAATATGCACATTAGTAGTCAGTTTGCATTGTTTACATAAAATACATGTACTTTTTAAATAACATAGTAACAACTTTTTTTTCTTCTAAACAAATCCTTATCAAGTCCAGTCCGCAAAATAAATATCCATATGAAGTTGTTATTTTGGCTGCTCTCTTCTTGAGGGCTCACATCAGTCAGCAAAGTCACATGACTGATTTGTTAATTGTTTTAATAGGTGAACTAAAAGTGAGTTAAAAGCAAAAATGTGGAGTCATTAAAATCTAAAATCTAGGTTAGAGGAGATATTTGAATAGCAAAAAAAAAATTGTAATATGCACATTAGTAGTCAGTTTGCATTGTTTACATAAAATACATGTACTTTTTAAATAACATAGTAACAACTTTTTTTTCTTCTAAACAAATCCTTATCAAGTCCAGTCCGCAAAATAAATATCCATATGAAGTTGTTATTTTGGCTGCTCTCTTCTTGAGGGCTCACATCAGTCAGCAAAGTCACATGACTGATTTGTTAATTGTTTTAATCCAGAAGTCCTTTCTGACATAAACTGGGCTCAAATTGAGAGCTCCGGGATTATAAAACCACAGCACCGATCACTGAGCCACAGCAGAACAAAAACAAACAAACAAAAAAACATAAAATCCACGAGATGGAACTACAAAAAATGTGTTTGTACAAGCAGGAAATGTTTTATTTTATGTAATATTTATTATTGGAAATGTTAAAACCATGACTTGGTTAATCCCCAAAATAAAATAAACTTTGGAGAAATATTACAAAGTAGTTATTTTGATATTAAGTTAAGTGACCTCTGAGTGTACCAATAAATTCAGTAAAATGAAAATGTTTGGATTGAGGGGACTATGACGACATAATCTAAATCAAGGTTCAAGGTGACTTAATTGGCATTCACATCACATGTGGTACATGAGGTGGAACCAAATTGTGTACTCAAGGTCCCAGTTACACCCCAAAAAATAAATAAATATATATAACCATAAAATAAACAATATACAATGATCCAAGATATACGCTAAACAGATTCAGAGTCAGAGATTCTTTATAGTCATTCACAGCACATGTGGTACATGTGATGGAACAAGATTATGTACACAGGGTCCCAGTTACATCCAACAATAAAATGTAACAGAAGAACAGTAATAACGTCTAAGATATGAACTATGATAAACATCAACAAAAAATACACTAAGCACTAATAGCACAAAAACATTACTTCGAACAGCTGCAAAAACGAGTCTGTGTAAGCAGATGAGCACAAATGAGTACAGCAACATGAAACAGATCAGCAGCAAAATTAAACAGATCAGCAGCGATATGATGTGATTTTTTTTTTTCAGTCAGTGATTATCCTGATTAGATATTCATGAGTCTAACAACTTCAGGGTAGAAGCTGTTCCTCAGTCTAGTGGTTCTGCACTTAATGCTCTACAACCTCCTTCCTGAGGGGAGTGGGGCAAAATGTGTATGTGCTGGGTGAGTGGGGTCCTTCATGATGCAGGTGGCTCTCTTCCTGCATCTGGAGGTGTAGATGTCTGTAATGGTGGGGATGCTGACTCCAATAGACTTCTGTTCATCCTCCACCACTCTCTGTAAAGCTTTTCTTTCTGCAGCTGTGCAGCCTCCATGCCACACGTTGATGCTGGAGCACAGGATGCTCTCCACTGCACACCTGTAGAAGGAGGTAAGGACTGAGCTTGCCAGACCAGCTCTCCTCAGCCGCCTGAGGAAGTAAAATCTCTTATGTGCTTTCTTGATCAAACTTGATGCCAATGTCACCACATGTATAGAAACTGACTATGTCAAGTGTCTCGTCCTCCATGAGTTTGACATTGAAAGATAAAGTGTTACCCAGACATGAATTTTCATTGTTTGATGTATGTTTCTAATAGGGATGCATGATATTGGATTTTTGGCCAATATACTTTCCTTTTTTCACAACATAGCCCTCTTATTTAGGCTTTTTTGCACCAGAAACTGTGCAACCGATGTAAGAGCTGGTGACATATATTCAGTAACAGCCATATGATATGCATAGCACTTTAACTTACTGTATATTAAATGAAAAGCGTTAAATATTATTTATTAACATTAGTCACCTGCGATGCTGTCTCACTTGTGGAGGCTTGTTCCCGGTCCCTAGCTGCAGTGTGGGATCCTCTGCACTCTTGTGGATGAAGGGCAGCCTTTTTAAGTTCAATGTTTTGTCTATCCATTGTGCTGTAAGACTTCCGGTAATCATGCTAATGGGGCTAACACAATGTCCAAATGTCTGTGGTAAAACTCACACAACAAGTCTTGATATTGGCTATTAGCTTCACAATGACGTCGGAAATGGCGGCTTGTAACTCAGGTAACGTTATTTCAGAAACATTTCTCCAACTGGGGACAATGTAGCGAGGCTCAACTTACTCCATAAATCTTCGGAATACGACATTTTCACCAAAAAAACGTCCACACCTCTGACATTTAGAATTTTACTCTCCGCCGTGAGATCAGGTAGGCACATGTGATGTCATCACATTGTGCTGCCGCTGCAGGCAAAATCAGTGCCTGTTATATCTGTGAGTTATTTTAATGGAATTGCCGATATTCGATATTGAAATTTAACGCTAATATCAGCCAATACCAATACCATGCCGACAATATTGTGCATCCCTAGTTTCTAATATTGGAATTTAAACTTTTTTTCACAAGTCTGTATCAATTCAAAGCTATTCTTGCCCCTTTTTCATGAAACAGTTGTTTCTATTGGTAAAATTTCCACAGTAGATCCAGATTTTTGTTTGACATCCTGCTAGTTATCAGCTCAGTCTGTCATTGTAGTTTCATCTCTCTAACCAATTCTTTTTTCTCCACTATGACAATGTTGTGTTGTATTTTATTGTCTTAAATTGTTTAGGAATTGGGCCTGTGACTTCAAGAAATTACTGATCAGTAGTATGATACTTGCAACAGCATACCTGCCATCACCCAAAATGGTTTATAAAGCTCAAATGGCTAGAATTAATTAAATTATTTTTATTTTTTAAATGTTAATGCTCATTGCCATTTTTTAAAGTAGGTTATGTGGAAAAGTTGGACATGTCATTATATAACTGCTCACTTTTTGCAGGGACGAGCAATAACAAGTGAAATGTGGAGATCTAGAATTTAAAAACGTGCAGATAGGTAAAAAAAAGAGTGAAACAAACAAACAAAAAAATATAATATTTTAATCACCAAGACAGATTGCTTTGACCCTGAAGACTTGCTCAATATTTATGTCAAACATTTGCAGCATAGATTAGCCTTTTGCTTCCATTTGAATTTGTTTCTGTACAGTATTTGTTCTAATTACACTATCAAAGCAATAATGTTTTACATACCAATGCTTTCTATTTCTACTTCAATTAAACAGACTCTCTTTACTCTCATGCAGTTGGTGGTGTATGTAATCAAAACACGTCTCGGTAGCTGTCAAACTCTAATAACCCAACTAAAAGCTACACTATTGTTGCATGACTCTTGTGCTCCTCGTGTCATACCAGATTACTACTGGAGATGTGTTCAAACTGTTCAGCACAGAGAGCATCTGTACTTGCCATGATGTGTTAATTCAAGCATACAAAGGGAAATTACTATTCCGCCTCATTCAACCTTTCATCTCCCCTAGTTTCCCCCTTATCTCACAAATGGATCAGATTGGAAAATGTATGGGCATGATTGTACATCATGGTAGATAAAGAGATGAAAAGACAGAGGGAGGTCCCTTTATTGTTCACAGCTCACTCCTTTACCTCACAATCAAAACCAAGTTCATGTAGGTGTGAAGAAGCCAATTACATTTTAAAACAAAGCATATCCTTGACTAATAATGACCCAGCCTATTTGGAAATCTATCAACACCCATGTCTCATTCTCCCTTAGAGGAAAGGGTGAATGGGAACAAGTTCAGGGCAGCAACAGAAGGGGAAATAAAAGGCAGCAGGAACTCAAAATAGGATGCTCCTTTTGTAGACAGGAATAATCCATTTTGTGAGATGATTTGCCTTTAAATCTTTGGGGACTAACCCTTGACATGAAGTCATATTGTGTTGGAGTTTCAGCCTTAAATTCATACATCAATTATTTACTGCCATCGCCGATTGTATAAGTGTAGGAAATTACATGGGATGGGTATTTTCTCTCAGGCAGAAAGAATGTGATACAGTGGATACACCCAACCTAATGTGAGCGACCCCGTGTCCGTGCGGTGTCCAAGGGAGGAATTATTTATGCATTAGAAAACATTGTGCCTGTGCAAAGGAAAAAAGGCAGACACATTATTTTAAACCTTTCATAACACGCATCAATTTTTCAGCAGAAATAAATAAAGGATGCTGGGCTTGTTTGGAGGACAGATGTAGCTTGCCCTTCTTGGCTAGCTTTGAGCAAGGACTCTTGGGATGCCACGCATACTGGCCCTTAGTAAAACCCCTCCATTTCTTTTTAATCATCCACTTAGAACAGGGTGACTGAAGGACCTGTCAAGGTGAGCTCCTGGCGTCCTGGAGGATGGATATATTGTGGGAAGGAAGTAAAAAAGGAAGACAAGGTTACATTTTGTTTAGGAGAAGAAAAAAAAACATTGGTGCTGATGGTACATTTCAGAATAGAAGACTAGAAAAGTTATAGACTGTCAGTTTAGTGTAAAAAAATACACTAAACTGACAGTCTATAACTTTTACACTTCTTTTTGTCAATATGTATCTCGATTTTTACTAAAAATTGAGATACATATTGACAAAAAAAAAAATTCCTTCAAAACACTACAAGTACCAGGGTAATATGTTGCTTAACTAACTAGATATCTTTGAGAATGTGCTACAGTTCAGTTTTAATTGTCTGCCGTCTTTTTCATTGTTTAACGCTAGATTATGATTGATGTATGAATTAATGTTTGTTAAACCATTTGACTGATATTGTTTAGATAAATGCATATGTGACTGATTTTTCATATTTAAAAAAAAACATTCAGTCAACTAATCACATTTTGTTTCTGTATATATTTTTTCTAGTTCTTTTTTTTTGTCTAGAAGAATGTAAGCATTCTATCTCCACTTGATTAGGGGTAGTAACCTTATCTTCATATACACAACAGAATCACTCAGTACAAGTTGACTTTAAGAGAAAATAATTACTGGTTAATTACTTTAGGTCAGAGGTCATAAAATATCATTATTTCTACACTATTAAACACTGGCTATATTAGCAGGACTGTAAATGAGGGCAAAAGCAGCTCATGTCCATAGGGGACAAAACTGAAATGACTGAGGGCTGCAAAACAAAATTCTACTAATGTTTACACAAGTTTTGATGTACAGCACAGGAATTGCTAGTGGTGATTACAGAGTCAGAGTCAGAGAGTCTTTATTGTCATTTGCACCGCATGTGGTACATGTGATGAAACGAGATTATGTACACAGGGTCCCAGTTACATCCAACAACAAAATGTAAGAGAAAAACAGTAATAACATCTAGGATATAACTAAGAAAAACATCAACTAAAAATACACTAAGCCCTAATGTAATAGAAAAACATAAATACAAACAGCACTTTTTTACACTTTTTGAAATGCATTTCATCCATCCATCCATCCATTCATCCATTATGTGTACCCGCTTTCTTCCGTTTTGGGTCGCTGTGGTCACTGGTGCCCATATCCAGCCATTGCTGTGAGAGGCAGGAGACACCCTGGAAAGGTCTCCAGTCCATCACAGGAACACATACGAGACAAACAACCATTCACTCTCTCACTCACACCTAGGGACAATTTAGAAATACCAATCAGCCTAACCCAGGGGTGCTCATTAGGAAGATCGCGATCTACTGGTAGATCTCTGAGGTAGTACTGGTAGATCGCAGCATGACATTAAAAAAATAATAATTGTCAGCCTATCAAACATCCTGTCACTTGATTGATATACAGGGCAGCCATTCACAACCCTCATTCTCTCAAACCAGGTCTGAGAGATTTTCGGGGAAACCCCATCCCCGCTCCCCCACCCCCGAAGGTGTGAAAATATCCGTGTGTGAAGTTGCACATACAGACGGCTGCTGCAGTCCAAAGTTGTTTTTTTTTTGCACTAACAGATTTGAATAATGTCAGAGAGCTGAGTGTTTTTCTGCTACTCACCCTTTTTCAGCATGCAGGAGCAAAACTAATAAAATCCAGGGTCCAAAGAGACGTTATTCACCAGTTTGGACGTAACTGTGATCATGCAGTCGCTGCATGCACAATGAATACAGCTGAGCCCAGGGTTGCCAGATAAAAAAAATGCCTTATTTACTACCTCCTTTTCTGAGCACATGTTCAAGAAACACAAACTTCATCTTGCTCAAGATGAGAGTTCTGCAATAGAGTTAAATTCAAAGCAGTCTGCTCCTCAAACAAATAGTGTTAAATTATAATTTTATCTATGAATGTTTCTGTTAAATTATTATTTTGTATAAATGTTTCTGTTCAGTGCCCTGAGATTACTTCTTTTGTGAATTGACGCTATATAAATAAACTGAATTGAATTGAATCTTAGAACATCTTTACTCAGCACACACAACAGTTTAGGTCAAAATACTATCATTTTAAAGCCACAGTACTATACAGTAGTTCATAATTTCTTATCTGGCAACCCGACTGACATGAAAACTACAGCATTTTTCATGTAAACCAGCTTATGTTTTGTTTATTACCGCCAATAATATTGAAAAATCACTAATGTTTCCACAGGTTGTTTTCGTGTAAACGGGGCCTTATAGTAGGTACATCACTTTTGACTTGATCATTTCAAAGGTAGCTCTCATGCTGAAAAAGTCTGAACACCCCTGGCCTAACCTGTATGTTTTTGCTCTGTGGCCAGAAACCGGAGTACCCAGAAGAAGAAAAAAATCCACACATGCACTGAGAGAACATGCAAACTCCACCCAGAATGGTCCCTGGATGGCATTTAATCCAGCAACTTTCTTGCTGAGCGGAAACAGCTCTACAGGTTCTCCAGGAATCTGTCTTGAGCACAGACATGACAGGGCCTTTGTTGCAGGTTCAAGACAGTGGAATGACTTACATTGCATGTCAGGCAGGCCCCCTCTCTTGCTTATTTTGTCATCCATCCATCCATCCATTTTCTTCCGCTTATCCGGGGTCGGGTTGCGGGGGTAGCAGCCTAAGTAGGGAGGCACAGACTTCCCTCTCCCCAGCCACTTGGAGCAGCTCCTCTGGGGAAATTCCCAGGCCAGCCGAGAAACATGCACTGCGTTTCCATCAAGGTTTCTAGATGCGCATTTTGAAGTATCGCAGCAGAAAAGCTTAATGGAAACGGCAAAATCCGAATTTACTTCCTCAAATTCGCCAAAAAGTTTATACGCTCGCTTGAGGTGGTTTTTGGGATCTTCGAAAATGAGCAGATGCGCAAAACGACAGATGGAAACAGATTTGCCGACTCAGTTCTGCCGTAGCGAACATTCACGTCACGTGACGTTCAGCTGTTTCCGCTCCGGACAACATGTAACATCGCTAAAACTAGTTGGCATGACAGAATAAATACAACTTGCCCGATAGCAACACGTACCTGAAATATTCTCTCCATTTTGACGAGATGTGTGGCCGGGTTCTGTTTTCAACCGCTACTTCCTGTTTACTGTAGACATGCGTAACGCTGACGTCTGACGTAATGACGCTGACGTCTGACGTAATGACGCTGTGCGTGGCCCGGTAGATGCGATTCAAGCCAGTTGATGGAAACACTTCTGCTTCGCATTAATTTGTATTTACATATTTGCGAGATTTCAAAAATTAGCTCAAAATTCGAAATGAAAATGGATGGAAACACAGCTATAGTCCCTCCAGCGTGTCCTGGGTCTTCCTCTGGGTCTCCTCCCGGTGGGACATGCCCGGAACACCTCACCAGGGAGGCGTCCAGGAGGCATCCTAACCAGATGCCCGAGCCACCTCAACTGGCTCCTCTCGATGTGGAGAAGCAGCGGCTCTACTCCGAGTCCCTCCCGGATGACTGAGCTTCTCACCCTATCTCTAAGGGAGAGTCCAGACACCCTGCGGAGAAAACTCATTTCAGCCGCTTGTATCCGAGATCTCGTTCTTTCGGTCACAACCCAAAGCTCATGACCATAGATGAGGGTGGGAACGTAGATCGATCGGTAAATTGAGAGC
Source organism: Garcialebias charrua (assembly GCA_038048925.1). Taxonomy (NCBI): domain Eukaryota; kingdom Metazoa; phylum Chordata; class Actinopteri; order Cyprinodontiformes; family Rivulidae; genus Garcialebias; species Garcialebias charrua. The sequence continues at coordinate 16,287 of JBBPBX010060154.1, forward strand.
TTTGCCTTTCGACTCAGCTCTCTCTTCACCACGACAGACCGGTACAGCGCCCGCTTCACTGCGGATGCTGCACCTATCCGCCTATCGATCTCACGCTCCAGTTTTCCCTCATTCGTGAACAAGACCCCGAGATACTTAAACTCCTCCACTTGGGGCAGGACCTCCTCCCCGACCCGGAGAGGGCATGCTACCCTTTTCCGGCTCAAGACCATGGCCTCGGATTTGGAGGAACTGATCCTCATCCCGGCCGCATCACACTCGGCTGCAAACCGCTCCAGCGAAAGCTGTAGATCACGATCTGATGAAGCCAATAGGACCACATCATCTGCAAAAAACAGAGAAGCGATTCTAAGGCCACCAAAACGGATCCTCTCAACACCTTGGCTGCGCCTAGAAATTCTGTCCATAAAAGTTATGAACAGAATCGGTGACAAAGGGCAACCTTGGCGGAGTCCAACTCTCACTGGAAACGAGCCTGACTTACTGCCGGCAATGCGGACCAAGCTCTGACACCGGTCGTACAGGGACCTAACAGCCCATATCAAAGGGCCTGGTACCCCATACTCCCGGAGTACCCCCCACAGAACCCCCCGAGGGATGCGGTCGAATGCCTTTTCCAAGTCCACAAAGCACATGTAAACTGGTTGGGCAAGCATGTGCCTGGTTCAATAAGCATGTGCTTATTTTGTCAGTCTTGCTTAAAAACAAAACTTTTATTCCCTGGCTTTTGACACTGTGTGATTTGTTCTTAACATGTTTGTATTCTACAATGTTAGCCATTTTGCTATTATCTTCTTCCGTTTGAATCTATGTACGGTATTTTTATTTTATGTAGTTTTTGCTATGTGCTTTGCTTGTTTGTTTCAGCTGTACAGCACTTCGGTTGGCCTTTTTGCTGTTTTAAATGCTTTATAAAGTGGTATGATACCAACTGAGCCACTGTGACACCCATTTCTGTATTCCATTCAAGTATTTTATTTTCATTACTTTAAAGCTTATGCGTGTTTCATTTCTTGAAAGTTTAAAAGCTCAATGCATTTAGTGTCCATGTTTTAGTTCATCCATTTCATAATTACCCTGACGTAATGTGTTTGTTACATATTAATAAAGAAAAAGAAAAAAAAAGATATATATAAATCCTGTAGAGAACAATACTGGTTAGTTCATAGTCCAATTGACTGAAACGCTTATCATGCTTAGCAGTTTTTTTTTTGTTTTTTTTTTTACATCTAAATGCCAAGATGGCCTCGCTCGGCCGGGCCACAGCTTCACAGGCGTCTGGTAAAGTCCTAGTTTTTATTTATTTTTATTTTTTTTAATAGGCTTTGAGGCCAACTCCACTCACTTATAATGTGTAAATTACAGCGAAACTAAACTTATGAGCATAAGAGAAGGTTTGACTCTGGATATAGCAGTGATCAACAAATATTTGAAAGTGGTGCTTGACAGATTGGAGCTTCTACAGACATCAGCTTGGAGACAGCAGTGCTCTAACATGAGGAGGAGGTAATAATAATAATAATAATAATAATAATAATAATAATAATAATAATAATAATAATAATAATAATAATTATTATTATTATTATTATTATTATTATTATTATTATTATTATTATTATTATTATTATTTTATTTAAAAAGCACCTTTCGGGACACCCTAGGACACTTTACAGGAAGAAACGTATCAGTTAATAATATGTAAAAACCAACAATTGCAAAGACCAACAAGAATAAATTGAAACATACAATACATAAATAATATAAAATACATGAAACAAAGTTAAGAAGGATAATAAAGTCTAAAGAGATGTGTTTTTGAGAGTAGTCTTGAACAGAGAAAGACAGGTGGTGTATCGTAGGTCTGGCGGTAGAGAGTTCCAGAGATGAGGGGGAGAGCAGGTGAAAACCCTGCTCCCCATGGTGGAGAGACGGGTAGAGGGTACATGGAGATGTAGCAAAGAGGAGGATCTGAGAGAGTGAGAGGGGACAGAGATGTGTATGAGGTTAGATAGGTAAGGAGAGGTACCTCCTGTGTTTGGATGTGGGCTGCCCCATGTAGGGAGCAGGTACATGTCTTGGACCTGGGGGGTATAGAGTGTGCATCGGGATTATGAATGGAGCGTGTCGTTACTGTTTGTCTTTCTATGTCTGAGGGTGAGGATGAGGGTGGGTCTGAATGAGTGTATCTGTGTATGAATGTTTAAGTGTCAGGCTGGGACTTGGACTGCCCCCTCTCTGATACTTCTGAGGCTACCTAGTGTCGCACTCCTGCCACGTGGCCCCCTGGTGGGTGTTCCTCTGCCCGCGGGCGTGCTTGGGACCCTCACTATCTGGGGCTGGGCGCTTGGGCGTTTGTCGGCTCGGCCTGGTGGCTGCCTGGTGGGGCTCGGGTCCTCTGGTCCTGTCGGGTCTGGACCTGAGGGGTGGGCGTCCCCGGTGCCCGAGCATCGGCGACCGGCCCTGGGGCTACATCGGTGCAGCGGGCTCCGGCGGGGGCCTGTGTATTTGTCGCTGTTGACCCCGGGGGGTCATTGTGTGTGGTCCCTGGTGGGGTTCGTCCGGTTCTTCCCCTTGGTCGGATCTGGGGAGTTGACGAGTGGCTCGTCCTGTTCGGGTGGTCCTGGGGACTCTGGGCTCGGGGTCCTTCCTGGGGTCTTGGGCTCTGATCGCCCTTTCGTCTGTCTCGGGCTTTGGAGGGACAGATCTCTGATGCTTCACATTCGCTACTAAATGTTCTATTGGAGGAACCTTATTCACTTATGCATGCTCACAACCACACACAAATGGATGTAGGGATGTATATGTAGATATATGTAGATGGGTATATAAATGAATATAAATATATATGTATGTATACTGTATATATATTTGTAGGTATGGGTATGTTTATATATAGAAATCTAATGCAAGGTCATGAATATTATCAGTCTTTATGCTTGTATGTTTCGTTGCTGTGTTCTGTCATGTGCTTTGCAGGATTGTGGACGGAGGTTTGGTGTGTTTGCCTTGTGCTCTTTTTGTGGATAATTGTTGTTTTGTCTCACTTTCTCTTTTCTTTCTTTCTCTCTTAAAAAAAAAATAATAAAAAAAAATAATAAAAAAATAATTAATAAATAAAAAAAACATATTGGAGTGAGAGGATGGCTAAAAGGTGTGAAGGGAGGACATCTATAAATGGAAAA
>JBBPBX010060157.1:0-21533 GCA_038048925.1 Garcialebias charrua
TATTTCTTCTGGGGTGGGGACCAGGTGGATGTCCTTGATGTTGGTCTTGGACTGTGCTTGGCCGGAGAGCGGGCCCTGGTTGGGGCCTGTTCTCAGTGCAGACGCAGGGGTCGTGGCGGCCCCGGTGGGTGTGGGCTGTTGGTTCTGCTTTGGCGGCCCTCGGGGCCGTGTCCCTCTCTGGTCTTGGCTCAATGGCCTGGCGGTCGGAGAGGTGTTTCCACTACCTCGCTCCTTGGGTGGACCTTGGCGAACTGGGGGGGGGTACGCAGGGTCAGCGGGGGAGCTGACTCGCTGTGGGAGCATTGTTCCTGCAGATATTTTCTCCCCATCCCTCACCACGCACCTCCGCCCTCTTCATCTTAAATTAATACATGTAGGGAATTTGAGTCTCGGGTGTGCTGCAATGGTTCTACATCTCTGTTGTACAGAGCACCTGGGACTCAATTTTATATACACTTTAGACATTCATTCATAAACATCTTCATAAAAGTCACATATAGGGAAGGAGTGAGCACATGGTTATGGGTGGCGGGATGACATCACTCTCGCCCCCATTCCTGTGCTCACTCAACATTATGCATTTAGACAATAAGGGCCTGGGTTAGAGTTGGAGTGGAGGGGAAACTGGTATAATGCCAGCCTTTGCTCCTTCTCTTTCCCTTTTAATTACACTTTAGAACAACACTCACCAACAGTACATTTGGGGACGGGGGTGTGTGTGTCGGGGTCTTGATTTGTTAATTTCGATTTTATTTATTTATGTATTTATTTATATATATATATTATTTATTTATTTTTCTCTTACCCCCCCCTGGTTGCCTGGCGGACATTCTGGGGATGGGCTGTCAGGGGTTGTGCTGGGGTGTGGGGGGGTTCGGGGCCTGCGGGTTCGCCGTGGGCGGGGCTGGCAGTGCGCTCCCCCTGGGGCTGCTTGGACTCGGGTGTCCTGTCCTGTCGGCAGGGCGCGGGATGGGCCGGATCTTGGATTTCTGCTACTCTCCACCCCAGAATGAATGGGCCTACCTCCTGGGTTTGGATGTGGGCTGCCCCACGCAGGGAGCAGGTACATGTCTTGGACCTAGGGGGTATAGAGTGTGCATCGGGATTATGAATGGAACATGTCGTTATTGTTTGTCTTTGTGTGACTGAGGGTGAGGATGAGGGTGGGTCTGAATGAGTATATCTGTGTATGAATGTTTAAGTGTCAGGCTGGGTTTTGGACTGCCCCCTCTCTGATACTTCCGAGGCTACTTAGTGTCGCGCTCCTGCCACGTGGCCCCCCCTGGTAGGTGTTCCCTTGCCTGCGGGCGTGCTTGGGGCCCTCACTATCTGGGGTTGGGCGCTTGGGCGTTTGTCGGCTCGGCCTGGTGGCTGCCTGGTGGGGCTCGTGCCCTCTGGTCCGGTCGGGTCTGGGCCCGAGGGGTGGGCGTCCCCGGTGCCCGAGCCTCGGTGACCGGCCCTGGGGCTACGTCGGCGCGGCGGGCTCCGGCGGGGGCCTGTGAATTTGTCGCGGGCGACACCGGGGGGTCATTGTATGTGGTCGCTGGTAGGGGTTCGTCCGGTTCTTCCCCTTGGTAGGATCTGGGGAGTGGGCTAGTGGCTCGTCCTGTTCGGGCAGTCCTGGGGACTCTGGGCTCGGGGTCCTTCCTGGGGTCTTGGGCTTTGATCGCTCCTTCGTCTGCCTCGGGCTTTGGGGGGACGGATCTCTGATGCTTCACAGTCGCTACTAAATGTTCTATTGGAGGAACCTTATACACTTATGCATGCTCACAACCACACACAAATGGATGCAGGGATGTATATATATATATATATATATATATATATATAGCAGATATGTAGATGGGTATATAAATGAATATAAAAGTATATGTATGTATACTACTGTATATATATATCTGTAGATATGTAGATGGGTATATATATAAATGAATATAAAAGTATATGTATGTATACTACTGTATATATATAGTTGTAGATATGGGTATGTGTATTTATAGAATTCTACTGCAAGCTCATGAATATTATTAGTCTTTATGCATGTATGTTCCATTGTTGTGTTCTGTCATGTGCTTTGCAGGATTGTGGACGGAGGTTGGGTGTGTTTGCCTTGTGCTCTTTTGGTTGATAATTGTTGATTTGTTGCCTTACTTTCTCTTTTCTTTCTTTCTCTCTTAAAAAAAAAAAAATATTGGAGTGAGAGGATGGCTAAAAGGTGTGAAGGGAGGCCATCTATAAATGGAAAAAAAAAAAAAAAAAAAAAAAAAAAAAAGATGTTATTTATGAATGATTTCTCCTTTCATAACTTGCAAGTGAAGATAAAGTGACACTTTATCTCATTCAGTTAGCTTGAATTCAGGACATCACCATACCCAGAGACTTTTGTTTTTGTCCTATTTAAATACCGTAATTTTTGGAGTATAGGTCACACCCGAGTATAGGTCGCACCATCCAATTATTGCCAAAGAATTGGAAAAATCCATATATAGGTCACACCTGAGTATAGGTCGCACCTACGTCAAAATGTGGACCGTGTTTAGCTCTGCTGCAAATGTCTGCCACAGGAGTGCACAGCAAGGCTTTTAAGAAGATTAACACTTAAAAACAATTAATTGTTTGATAAAAAATTATAGCAAATAAGTGTCTGAGCTGAACTTTTCTTTAATAAATGAATAATTTTAGCAGGATAAACACCTAAATATATATATATTTGTTAGCTGACATTATTGTAAGAGTGTGTCTCAGTTTAATTTTTGTTAATAAATGATTACAAATCAGCTTATTTTATAAAAAGCCATATATAGGTTGCACCTGAGTATAGGTCGCAGGCCATGAAAAAATGATAAAAACGTGTGACCTATACTCAGAAAAATATGGTAATCTAGATGAATACAATCTGATTTTGCTATTATCATTAATAAGTTCCATATGTGATGCTGTAATTAGTGCTTTAACAGAGTACCCGATTAATCGAGAGGTCGAGTCCAAAAACTTCTATCGAGGTCTTTTTGTCCCTTTCGGTTACTCGTAGTGACGTCATCACATCGCACTGACGTCATTACGTCACATTTCACATGATCTGCACCGAGCGCGGGGTAGTTTTTAGCTTTTAGTAGACGCTACAAAATGGATTCCTTTGTGCGCACGGATGTATGGAGCTGGCCCAGTCTTGTCAAAAAGGTAAAACAGTTTATAATTTTATAAAATGCGCTACTCATTGAATCAGCTTCCTGTTGATTTTCGTTTCTCTGACCACCATAGATTGTGACAGCAGGGGGCAGTGTTGCATTGCAGGTCACATATAACACGGGGTTCAATCAACCGAACCACAAATCACAAACAAAAAGCAACAAATATTCATCTCTAAACCTATTAAAAACATATAAACACAATAATCTCTAAAAGTAAACCTAATTGCACAGCACTGCAGGCGGCGATGCGGTGTGGTGAACACCCCACATGTTTTTAAGTTTTGGTTTTGACGTTACTTTCACTATGGCATTTTAATAATAATAATAACTAATAGTTTTGTTTTTCCTGTGACTTATCTGCAGTATGATAAATGATAGGAGCATAATAAATGCTCCCAATGTTTTGTTGGTCTTTTTTGTTGTTGTAAATAATGACGTTTTTATGCATTTTTAATTATTTATTTATTTTGCATCTTGAGTTCATATGATGCCGTCGACTACTCGAGCACCAATCGAGTTTATTTATGATAATGTCGAGTTTAAAAATTATGTACTCGTTCAACCCCTAGCTGTAATGACATTGTCTTAATCAAACCAACAGATCAACAGTGTTGTTAATGAAGTTAAGACAATTTTACTCAGTTTTTATCATAAATACTGGCATCTTAAAAACTAACTCTTTAGATTTCTGACATGAACTAATCTCTTGACACGCTCTGATGTCATCATATGCCTCTCCTGGCTTCACAGGCCCAAGCAGGAAGAACTATGATTTCTGGGTCAAGTCAGCTTTAAAAGAACTCTGACTTCCTGTTTTCCTGGAGTCTGCGGATGGAACTAGAATGTGAGTTTTCATCTAAGAACTGATTGACGTCTGTCTAAACGCCAATGACACGTCATCAGTTGGGGCTTCATAGCATTGCTGGCTATGAGTCCGCTTTTGAGCTCTAAGCTCCATTTTAGTGGAATTCCTTCAAAGGAATCCTTTATCTTGAAAAGCCAACCAGAACTGAGCCATTACTCTGTGAAGTATAGGCAAACTTCACTTTCGTAACCGTTGGGAGGTGGACACTGGTCGCCTGTAAGTCGTAGCAGGACGTGCATTTAAGGCTGGACTAGTTACCGGAGTCGAGACAAGAACATCTTCACAAAGGTAAAAGTCGTTGTTCATCACGGTACGGAAGTTTAGCTGACACCGGACCAGAGAGTGTGCCTTTTTCTGGTTATACACATCAAGATATTACCCCTCCTCTTTTCCACCTTTCCTCCTCATGTTAAAACTTCCCTTTAAAACTTTATAATTTTTGCCAGTAACAAACTAAGTTAAAGGTGCCTGCAGAAATAAGTAAATGTCATCTTTTACTTGTCTGTTATATCTAAATTTTGAACCTGTCTACAGTTAAGTTTTGTATGCAAAATAAATCAGAACCAACCCATTATATGATTGTTTGATGTAATTTAATAATTCTGTTATTAAATGGTTCATCTCCTGGTGGACCAACATAAATAACGTTTCCTGTCAAGTTACATCTTGTATAGTCACAATTTATCATGTTTAAATCCTGAAAAAGAGAGAACTCGTTTAATATTGATGATAAGTTTGTGTCAGCTAAAATCTACTCAATCTTTCATCTGGAATATTGTACAGTCAGTAAAACTGACCAGGGTATGATATCCTTACACCATGAAAATTTGAAAAAAACATATTTTCCCCTTAAAATGATCATTCTCTCAGTTTAAACTTTTGATCTGTGATTTGTGTTCTATTCTGAATAAAATATTAGAAGTTGGCACCTCCACATCATTGCATTCAGTTTTTATGCACACTTTGTTTAGTGTCCCAACTTTTTTGGAATCCGGCTTGTAAAAAACAATATTGTTTATATCGAGATAGTCTGAACTTATATTGCAAAAAACAATTATCTTGATATTTAAAAAATCTCGAGATATCGCCCAGCCCTAATTAAAGTTATTGCAATGGGTCTATAATTTCCTGGTTTCGTTCTATCCTTACCTGGTTTAACTATTCGAACAATAACGGATTCCTTCCAACTTAGTGGTAATTTCCCGTCCTCCCAGACTTTATTATACATTTCTAAAATAATATCTTTGGCTGTTTCACTAAGATGTTCTATCATTGTATACCATATTTGATCTTTCCCGGGTGCTGTTTTCTTGGTTTTCCTGAGTGCACGATTTAATTCTGCTTTTGTAAAAGGTTCATTAAATAGATTACAGGTAGTCCTCGACTTACGACGTTGATTCAATCCTACGCGGCGTCGTAAACCGATTTTCGATGTAAGTCGGAACATATGTCCATACTGTACCATATACATGTACAGTACTGTATTACCAAGCACTTAGCCTATCCTAACACAGTACCCTACATAATTATCAAAAAACACATATAAAATACTGTACAGTATGTTTAATAATGAAATGAAACAGAAAAAAACAGTATTGTACTATAATAAAAAAAAGAAAAGAAAAAAATAATTTTATTTCTATGGTTGGCTTGCACACTGTAAGGGGAGGGAGAGACAGGCTTATTGGGAGGGAACTGCAGGAGGTACTGGTGCAGGTGAGTCAAGAGGGGCAGGTGAGTCAAGAGAGGCAGCTGAGGTAGAGGGTACAGGTACAGGATCTGTTGCAGGCCTCTACCTTCTTGAAGTACTGCTGCAGGTTAGGCTGGAAGGAGTCCATCTTCTTCTCCTCCAAGATCTCCTTGTAACACCTAAGGGAATCCATGATCTGGCAACCCTAGTGTAACTCTCCAGCCTCAAACCTTGACAACCCTTCCTCTATCAGGCCAAAACCACCTGCCAAGCCCTACCTTGTAAATGTTTTGGGCTCTGGGGTTGGTATGTCTTCCTCTTCCTCTATCATCTGCTTCTCCAGTTGAATAAGGTCCTCAGCAGATAACTCCTCTCTATGAGATCCTAGTAGCTCTTTCTAACCAAAGCACTAATAATCTTTCCATCTCAATAATTCATGGTCAATTACCATGTGACGTGTGCTGCTGACCACTTGACCAGGTCACCCTTGTAAAAGAGATCTCGATCTCAACGGGCTCTACCTGGTAAAATAAAGGTGATTGATTGATTGATAATAAGCCCACTACGCTGCTTCGTTATCACTGTCACTTTTATAGGAGCAGATCCTTTCACATGGTCAAGGAAACGATCCTTGATAATCGTAGCGACAGTCGAACGACCAAGTCCAAGTGACCGGCCAATGTTTGTCGCTGTTTCCCCCTTATCAAATCTCTTTATGATATCTAATTTTACTTCCATGGTGATGGCCTTCCTTTTCCTCAATGCACTGCCATCAGAAGAGTCTTCCTTACATTTGGGAGTCATAATGAAGGGCAAAAAGAGTTAATGGCCTACTGGGATGCTGGTGATGCCATCCTCCTCGGTCCAGAGCGGCGTACAATACAGAACAGTATTCCTCCGCCGCTGCACCGCGTACAGTACAATATTCTTCCGCTGCTGCGCCACTGCGTTATGACGTTTATGACGTAAAACAGCGTAATTTGAAATGAGGCTTTTCATAGTAAATGGGAGATGCGTCGTAACCCCGAAACGTCGTAAATTGAGACCGTCGTAACCCGAGGACTACCTGTATTGGTTTCATCAACATTCTGTAGCAAGTCCATCCATCCATCCATCCATTTTCGTCCGCTTATCCGGGGTCGGGTCGCGGGGGTAGCAGCCTAAGTAGGGAGGCCCAGACTTCCCTCTCCCCAGCCACTTGGAGCAGCTCCTCTGGGGGAATCCCAAGGCGTTCCCAGGCCAGCCGAGAAACATAGTCCCTCCAGCGTGTCCTGGGTCTTCCTCTGGGTCTCCTCCCGGTGGGACATGCCCGGAACACCTCACCAGGGAGGCGTCCAGGAGGCATCCTAACCAGATGCCCGAGCCACCTCAACTGGCTCCTCTCGATGTGGAGAAGCAGCGGCTCTACTCCGAGTCCCTCCCGGATGACTGAGCTTCTCACCCTATCTCTAAGGGTGAGTCCAGCCACCCTGCGGAGAAAACTCATTTCAGCCGCTTGTATCCGAGATCTTGTTCTTTCGGTCAAGTCTTTATATTTTAATGTTGTTGCATTCCTACCTTTCCTTTCCTCATCATTAATGTTACATGTACTATAAATTTTACTAAATGTTTCCACTAAAATTTAAGCTTTTTCATCATCTTTAACTATTGTTGTGTTATCTAACTTTAACATTGGATATCCATATTCCTTTTTAATACCTCTCATTATTTTAACTACTTTCCAATTATTTTTTTCAATTTTGTTTCTCTCCCAATAGTTTCACAAAAGTTCCTCCAATATTTTCTTTTTGCTTCCTAAATTATCTTCTTAATAACCATTGCTTGTTTTCATATACTGTATTCAATAAGATTCTGGTATATCAAATTACTTTTAAGTGCTTTAAAGGCCTTATTTCTTGATTTTATTGCTTCACTACAATCATTTGGCCACCATGGTACAATCTTTGTATCTCTCTGTCTCCCTCCATTTTTGATTGATTGTTCGGAAATCTCCAAAATCATTTTACAAACACAACTATTTACATTATTAACATCCATTGTAGGGCTGGGCCATATCATATCGTTCATAATAATACTGGTAAAAAAAAAAAGCTTGCACGGGCAAAAAAAGATATCATTATATGCTAATTTCATGCCGTAATACTTATGGGCCCCCTTAACAAACCGAGCACGCCAAATGACCAAACCGAACTGCGCCCCTTCCCTCCACCTGTCGGTACTGGTGTAACGCTATTTAGTTGTGCGTAATACTAGCTAGCTAAAATGCTAAAAACAAACAACGTGCGGCTTAGCAACATCTCTCAATTCAGCTAAACTGCAGGTACAGACAGCTCGTCTCTCTCCCCATCCCCCGACACTGCTCTAAGCAGCCGGTGCTGCGTCTCCCCCGCTCTAAACTGTCGTTACAAACACACGCAGCTCAACTGTCTTGAGATCCACAGTTGGTCCATGGACCAGGAGGCAGGTGATCAAAGATAGACAAGTCAGAAAAATTAAACATTCCTGCATGAATAGATGAAGCTGAAACACTAACAAGCTTCAGGGTTAGCTGATCACTAGGGATGCACGATACCGATACCAGTATCGGGTATCGGCCCGATACCATGTGCGTTTACTCGTACTCGTACTCATAAAAGGGCTCCGATACTACAGGACCGATACCAGTTTTCAGCCTCATACTACGTGAACACTCACGCTGATACCCCCCACCACACCACCACCTCCACACACACAAATGCGCACTTGTTTCTCCTCCTCATGGAGGGAAAAAAAAAAAACCTGAACGCAGCTGAACTGTCTCCCTGTCCGCTCCTACTGCACGTGCGTGCTTTATCTCTCCCCCCCCACCACACACGCTCGCACACACACACACACTTTTAGGCACGGCTCAGTTTTCAGTTTGCCTGTCTCACCTGCGTGGCTGAATGTTCTCCACTGCTCTCCAAACTGCGCGTGGCTTTCTGTCTCTCTCTGCCGTGTTAAGCGCTGCGCTGCTCTGGACCAGTGGCGGAGCTAGACTTTTATTGCTGGGGGGCCAAGAGGGGGCCAAGGCTATCGGTAAGGGGTCCACTTACTACATATGGTACAGTGGGAAAAATGGATTTGTCCCAACTTTTTTGGGATTTGTTGACGCTATGAAATTTTGAAACAACATATTTTTCCCTTAAAATGGTACATTCTCTCAGTTTAAACTTTTGATCTGTGATCTAAATATTTTTAAGTTTAGAAATCAAGTGGTTTTCTAAACAGCTTTAGTGTTTGACTTTGTCCACACTCATAAAACACACAATGAAGTACCCAAAAAAATATACCGGTAAACTTAAATGGTACATATCTCCCATTGCTGCTTTGAGCATGTAACAGTCACAAGACCACATTGTTGTGGTACTGTTCGGGTGTATTTTTAAAGACATGTTAAATGCAATTTGAAATAAGAAATATAAAATATGATAAAAATACATTTTTGTGTTTATTTCATTCCTATTCAAGACACTTTGATAAGAATGACTATATATTTAATATAGGCGGATACAGAGTATCTTTGTTTACAATTCTGGTTGGTGGTGTGCCTCGTGATTTTTTCAATGAAAACATTGTGCCTTGGCTCAAAAAAGGTTGAAAAACACTGGTCTAATGAAAATAAACAGTTTAAGTTAATTAGAATGATTTAAAAAATATATTAATTAGTACTTGTATCGGTACTCGGTATCGGCAAGTACTTTAATGTAAGTACTTGTACTTGTACTCGGTTTTCAAAAATCTGGTATCGGTGCATCCCTACTGATCACCTTGTTACAAGTTCTCAAAGTTACATTTCATTTAAAGGCAACATATATTTTGTTGTAGGTTACTCAACAGATCTTAAGCTTCATTTAATTTTGTTATTTTGTGAAACTGCACCTGCACTTTAGTTTTTGTGGTGGTTCTTGTTGATCTATATTTTGTGCAGACTTTTTCAATCTAAATAACAAAAGGATCTTTTTTATTTTCATACTTGGATACTGAATACTTTACTAAATAAAGTAATTTCAGTAAAATTACCCCTTGTTGTTTTTTAAAACTTTATATAATACTGCAAAGCAACATGTTAAGTTAATTTTGTCAAAAAATAACTGAGTTCAGCCAACTGGTTGATCCACTGTGAAAGGGTGCTATTTATAAGACTGAGCTGAATGCAGCCTCTCAGACTGAGGAAGTCTTTCGGATGAAAGACGAAACGTTGCTACTATATATTTTTTGCTTTATTTTGTTTTTTGAATGTCCAGAGGACCAGACTTAGCTTTTTTAGAACTATGTTTTTTTGTTATATCACGAAATGTATCGTTATCATCAGAATGCTCTGAAATATGTCTTACAGTATACATACAGTATATGTGGGCGATATGGCTCAAAAATTGTATTGGGATATTTCAGAGCATTATCACGATAATGATAAATTTCATGATATAACAAAAAATAATTTAAAAAATCAAATTTATTCCCTAGGCTGCCACCTTACTGTGGTGGAGGGGTTTGAGTGTCCCAATGATCCTAGGAGCTATGCTGTCAGGGGCTTTATGCCCCTAGTAGGGTCACCCAAGGCAGACAGGTCCTAGGTGAGGGACGAGACAAAGCGCAGCCCACAAGACCCCTTATGATGAATAATATAAATGGAAACAATGTTCCCTCGCCCGGACGCGGGTCACCGGGGCCCCACTCTGGAGCCAGGCCCGGAGGAGGGGCACGTTGGCGAGCGCCTGGTGGCCGGGCTTTTACCCATGGAGCTCGGCCGGGCACAGCCCGAAGAGGAGACGTGGGTCCCCCTTCCCATGGGCTCACCACCTATGGGAGGGGCCAAAGGGGTCGGGTGCAATGTGGAATGGGTGGTGGCCGAGGGCGGGGACCCTGGCGGTCTGATCCTCGGCTACAGAAGCTGGCCATTGGGACATGGAATGTCACCTCTCTGGTGGGGAAGGAGCCTGAGCTAGTGTGTGAGGTTGAGAGGTTCCGGCTAGAAATAGTCGGACTCACCTCAACGCATGGCTCTGGCTCTGGAACCAGTTTCCTTGAGAGGGGTTGGACACTCTTCCACTCTGGAGTTGCCCCTGGTGAGAGGCGCCGAGCAGGAGTGGGCATACTTGTTGCCCCCCATCTCGGTGCCTGTACGTTGGGGTTCACCCCGGTGAACGAGAGGGTAGCCTCCCTTCGCCTACGTGTGGGGGGACGGGCTCTGACTGTTGTTTGTGCCTATGCGCCGAACGGCAGCGCAGATTACCCACCCTTTTTGGAGTCCTTGGAGGGGGTATTGGAGGGTGCGCCTCCTGGGGACTCCCTTGTTCTGCTGGGGGACTTCAACGCTCACGTGGGCAATGACAGTGAGACCTGGAGGGGTGTGGTTGGGAGGAACGGCCCCCCTGATCTGAACCCGAGTGGTGTTCTGTTGTTGGACTTCTGTGCTCGTCATGGATTGTCCATAACGAACACCATGTTCAGGCATAAGGGTGTCCATATGTGCTCTTGGCACCAGGACACCCTAGGTCGCAGTTCGATGATCGACTTTGTTGTCGTCTCATCTGATCTGCGGCCGCATGTCCTGGACACTCGGGTGAAGAGAGGGGCGGAGCTGTCAACTGACCACTACCTGGTGGTGAGTTGGCTCCGATGGTGGGGGAGGATGCCGGTCAGACCTGGCAGACCCAAACGTATTGTGAGGGTCTGCTGGGAACGTCTGGCAGAGTCTCCCGTAAGACGGAGCTTTAACTCCCACCTCCGGGAGAGCTTTGAACACGTTCCGAGGGAGGCGGGGGACATGGAGTCCGAGTGGGCCATGTTCCGCGCCTCTATTGTCGAGGCGGCTTATCGGAGTTGTGGCCGCAAGGTTGTTGGTGCCTGTCGTGGTGGCAACCCTCGAACCCGGTGGTGGACGCCGGCGGTGAGGGATGCTGTCATGCTGAAGAAGGAGTCCTATTGGGCCTTTTTGGCCTGTGGGACCCCGGAAGCAGCAGATAGGTACCGGCAGTCCAAGCGGCATGCGGCTCGGGTGGTTGCTGAGGCAAAAACTCGGGCGTGGGAGGAGTTCGGAGAGGCCATGGAGAATGACTTCCGTACGGCTTCGAGGCGATTCTGGTCCACCATCCGGCGTCTCAGGGGGGGAAAGCGGTACGCGACCAACACCATTTATGGTGGGGATGGCGTGCTGTTGACCTCAACTCGGGATGTTGTGAGTCGGTGGGCGGAATACTTCGAAGACCTCCTCAATCCTACTGGCACGTCTTCCACTGAGGAAGCGGAGCCTGGGGACTTTGGGTCGGGCTCTCCAATCTCTGGTGCTGAGGTCGCCGAGGTGGTTAAAAAGCTCCGCGGTGGCAAGGCTCCAGGGGTGGATGAGATTCGTCCTGAGTTCCTTAGGGCTCTGGATGTTGTGGGGTTGTGTTGGCTTACACGTCTCTGCAATATCGCGTGGACATCGGGGGCAGTTCCCTTGGATTGGCAGACTGGGGTGGTGGTTCCCCTATTCAAAAAGGGGGACCGTAGGGTGTGTTCCAACTATAGGGGGATCACACTCTTAAGCCTCCCTGGTAAGGTCTATTCAGGGGTTCTGGAGAGGAGGGTCCGTCGGATAGTCGAACCTCGGATTCAGGAGGAGCAGTGTGGTTTTCGTCCTGGTCGTGGAACACTAGACCAGCTCTACACCCTCAACAGGGTCCTGGAGGGTGCGTGGGAGTTTGCCCAACCAGTTTACATGTGCTTTGTGGACTTGGAAAAGGCATTCGACCGCGTCCCTCGGGGGGTTCTGTGGGGGGTACTCCGGGAGTATGGGGTACCAGGCCCTTTGATACGGGCTGTTAGGTCCCTGTACGACCGGTGTCAGAGCTTGGTCCGCATCGCTGGCAGTAAGTCGGGCTCGTTTCCTGTGAGAGTTGGACTCCGCCAAGGTTGCCCTTTGTCACCGATTCTGTTCATAACTTTTATGGACAGAATTTCTAGGCGCAGCCAAGGTGTTGAGAGGATCCGTTTTGGTGGCCTTAGAATCGCTTCTCTGTTTTTTGCAGATGATGTGGTCCTATTGGCTTCATCAGTTCGTGATCTACAGCTTTCGCTGGAGCGGTTTGCAGCTGAATGTGATGCGGCCGGGATGAGGATCAGTTCCTCCAAATCCGAGGCCATGGTCTTGAGCCGGAAAAGGGTAGCATGCCTTCTCCGGGTCGGGGAGGAGGTCCTTCCCCAAGTGGAGGAGTTTAAGTATCTCGGGGTCTTGTTCACGAATGAGGGAAAACTGGAGCGTGAGATCGATAGGCGGATAGGTGCAGCGTCCGCAGTGAAGCGGGCGCTGTACCGGTCTGTCGTGGTGAAGAGAGAGCTGAGTCACAAGGCAAAGCTCTCAATTTACCGATCGATCTACGTTCCCACCCTCATCTATGGTCATGAGCTCTGGGTTATGACCGAAAGAACAAGATCTCGGATACAAGCGGCTGAAATGAGTTTTCTCCGCAGGGTGGCTGGACTCTCCCTTAGAGATAGGGTGAGAAGCTCAGTCATCCGGGAGGGACTCAGAGTAGAGCCGCTGCTTCTCCACATCGAGAGGAGCCAGTTGAGGTGGCTCGGGCATCTGGTTAGGATGCCTCCTGGACGCCTCCCTGGTGAGGTGTTCCGGGCATGTCCCACCGGGAGGAGACCCAGAGGAAGACCCAGGACACGCTGGAGGGACTATGTTTCTCGGCTGGCCTGGGAACGCCTTGGGATTCCCCCAGAGGAGCTGCTCCAAGTGGCTGGGGAGAGGGAAGTCTGGGCCTCCCTACTTAGGCTGCTACCCCCGCGACCCGACCCCGGATAAGCGGAAGAAAATGGATGGATGAATTTATTTATTTGACAAATTTAACTTAACATGTTGCTTTGCAGTATTATATAAAATTTTAAAAAACGACAAGGGGTAATTTTACTGAAATTACTTTATTTAGTAAAGTATTCAGTCTCCAAGTATAAAAATAAAAAATAAAAAGTATCTGTTATTTAGATTGAAAAAGTCTGTACAAAATAAAGATCACCAAAATCCACCACAAAAACTAAAGTGCAGGTGTAGTTTCCTAAAACAACTAAATAAAATGAAGCTTAAGATCTGTTGAGCATAAATGTAACCTACAACAAAATATGTTGCCTTTAAATGAGTTATAACTTCCAGAACTTGTAACAAGGTGATCAGCTGACCCTGAAGCTTGTTGGTGTTTCAGCATCATCTATTCATGCAGAAATTATTCCTTTCTCTGACTGATCTGTCTCTGATCATCTGCCTCTTGGTCCGTGGACCGACTGTGGAACTCAAGAGATAGTTGAGCAGTGCGTGTTTGTACTGACAGTTTAGAACGAGGGAGATGCAGTTGCTCAGAGCGGGGTGGGGGGGAGAGGGAGACAGTTGAGCTGTCTGTACCTGCAGTTTAGAGCTGGATGGAGAGAAGCTGAGACACACGTTGTTTGTTTTTAGCATTTTAGCTAGCTAGTATTGTGCATAACTAATTAGCGTTACACCAGTACAGACAGGTGGAGGGGGTGGGGTGGGGGGGGTGTAGTTCGGTTTGGTCGTTTGAAGCGCTTGGTTGTTAAGGGGTGGGTGTCCTGACGTATTACGTCAGGAAATTAGCATATCATTATATAACTTTTTTGCCCAGGCAAGCTTTTTTTTACCGGTATTACCGGGAACAATATGATATGGCCCAGCCCTACCTACCCCTAATCCAATGTAATGCCAATTTTCTCTGTCCTTTTATTAGTCAAATATTTTAATTTATTCCAGTCTGCTTTATTAAAGTTCCAGTTCTTTTTTACTTTTATACTGTTATTATTCAGTTTTATTCCAGGTGTTATTTTAATGGGATAGTGATCACTACTAGTTGTTGTATTTTTTATTAATGTCCTACCGACTAATTCCATCCATTGAGTTTGACACAAATGTTAAATCTATTACTGATCCCGCTCCTGACTTGCATTAATCCATGTTCCCATCCCATCATTAAGACATACAAGGTTTTTCATTTTTATTAATTCTCCAATAACTTTGGCACAATGAAAAGTAGTCTGTGTGCAGCTTATATAGCAGTGTAAATTTATTCTTCCCTCAAAATAACTCAATATACAGCCATTTATGTCCAAACCACCAGCAACAAAAGTGAGTACACCCCTAAGAGACTACACATCTAAATGTCCAAATTGAGCACTTCTGGTCATTTTCCTTCCAAAATGTCATGTGACTCTTTAGTGTTGCTAGGTCTGAGGTGTGTTCAGTTTTGTAGTACAGCTCTCACACTCTCATACTGGTCACTGAAAGTTCCATGGCACCTTATGGCAAAGAACTCTCTGTGCATCTTAAAAGACTAATTGTTGCACTATAAGAAGATGGCCAATGCTACAAGAGGATTGCCAACACCCTGAAGCTGAGTTGCAGCACAGTGGCCAAGATCATCCAGCTTTTTAACATACCAGCGTTCACTCAGAGCAGACCTCGCGTTGGTCGTCCAAAGAAGCTGAGTGCACGTGCTCAGCGTCACATCTAAATGATGTCTTTGAAAGAGAGGTCCAGGAGTGCTGTCAACATTGCTGCAGAGATTGAAGAGGTGGGGGGTCAGCCTGTCAGTGCTCAGACCATGAGCCATACACTACATGAAATTGGTCTGCATGGCTGTCATCCCAGAAGGAAGCCTCTTCTGAAGTCTGTACACAAGAAAGCCCGCAAACAGTTTGCTGAAGACATGTCAACAAAGGACATGGATTACTGGAACCATGTCCTATGGTCTGATGAGACCAAGATTAGTTTGTTTGGTTCAGATGGTCTCAAGCATGTGTGGCGGCAGTCAGGTGAGGAGTACAACATTAAGTGTGTGATGCCTACAGTCAAGCCTGGTAGTGAGAATGCCATGATCTGGGGCTGCACAAGTGTAGCAGGTGTTAGGGAGTTACATTTAATTGAGGGACAAATGAACTCCAATATGTACTGTGAAATGCTAAAGCAGAGCATGATCCCCTCCCTCCTGAAACATGGCAGTGTTCCAGCATTATAATGACCCCAAATACACCTTTAAGACGACCACTGCTTTACTGAAGAGGCTGAGGGTAAAGGTCAGAGTCAGAGAGTCTTTATTGTCATTTGCACCGCATGTGGTACATGTGATGAAAACGAGATTATGTACACAGGGTCCCAGTTACATCTAACAACAAATGCAAGAGAAAAACAGTAATAACATCTAGGATTAACTAAGGGAGACATCAGCTAGTAATACACTAAGCCCTAATGTAGTAGAAAAACATCATTATAAACAGCAGCACGAACATGAGTCTTTATGAGCAGATGGTCACAGATGAACGCAGCAACAAGAAACAGATCAGCATCAGCATGATGTGATATTTTGCAGTGTTTATTCTTATTATTTATTTATTCATGAGTCTGACAGCCTCAGGGTGATGGACTGGCCAAGCATGTGTCCAGACATAAACCCAATAGAACATATTTGGGGCATCCTCAAGCGGAAGTTGTAGGAGTGCAACGTCTCAAATATCTCTGTGATGTTGTTTTGTTTTATTCATTTTTATTCATTTTATAATATGAAATACGACAATTAACATATTAATAGAAGAAAATATATATATATAAATATATGAAAAAAATAAAATGAAAGGTAGCAGATGAAGAATTAATATGATTAAATCTGCTTATTAAATTGTCATGGAGGAGTGGAAAACATTCCAGTGGCAACCTGTTAAGCTCTGGTAAACACCATGCCCAGGAGAGTTGAGGCAGTTCTGGTAAATATTGGTGGCCACTGGCCACACAAAATATTGACACTTAAAGGTCCACCGACATGATTGTTTTACTATTCATAAAATTGCTCAAAATATATATATTTTATCATTTAAATATGTTCCTTTATGCAAACAAAATGATAAATCACTTTAATTTTGCTTTAAAAGTGATTTTGAACTTCAAGCCGTGTTTAATCATGGGAAATCTGATTACACCCGAACGCACCATCTGTGATGTAACACTGGGCAGAGGGCTCTGGGGCCTCATGTATCAACCGTGCGTGCGCACAAAAACATTGCGCACGTCACTTTCCACGCAAAACCCCGTATTTATCAAAACTGAAATGAACGTGAATATCTGCGCATCCAAGTACATTTCCACGCCAGCTCCCCTGCTTGCGTACGCACGTTTCTGTGGTTATTGTTCCTTTGGCGACACTTACAGGTGCCTCTGAGAAACTGAAGCCCCACAGTCTGTGGTTGACTTTAAGAGCGGCTTGAAGACCTTTCTTTTCAACCGAGCACTCTACCTCCTCATGATTCTACTTTTGATCTTAGTTGATACTGTTGTTGATTTTAACTGTTTTATTATTTGTTTTATCGACATTTAATTCTGTTGCACTTTGTAGCACTTTGAGATTTTCATTAATGAAAGGTGCGTTATAAATTGAATTCATTATTATTATTATTATTATTATTATTATTATTATTATTATTAACTGTTCATGATGTGAAAATGATTAATATTCCCACCAAACACACGATTAACAAGTACATCCACATGGACGCGCAAAGTTGTGCAAAAAATAAATGTAACAGGAACGGATACATTCAGCCTTACTGGAGGATATAGATAGTGTAACACGCAGAGCATTTATTTATAAACAGATATAATTCTCTGATCTAGGATATGGCTTATCAGCCGTTTTCAGAAATAATCATTTTCCAGTTTGGCATTGCGCTCTGCGCAACACACGGGAGCCGTGCATCACGCGTGCACGTGCAGAAACTGGGGTTCCACAGGAGCTTAGAGGGAGCTGGCAGGTCGATCAGGGCATGTGCCAGTCCAGTCCACACAAAGCCGATTCATGTCCAATGGAATGTCTCATCCATATGATTCCAAAGGCTGAGTTATGGTCGCGCTTTGAGCGCGCGTGCACCCTCGCCGGTGTTACACGGCAGTGGAGGTGTTTCATTATCTGCGTTTATTGTAGATTACTCCAAAATGACACGTGAAAGTACACCATATATAACTTGTAGGAGAGTGAAAGATTCACAGACAGACTGCGCGCTACAGCGCGCGCAGCGTTTGGAGACTCCAACATCACATCATGTCATGAAAACTCTCCACTGAGACGCAGAGACCCGTTTCTTCATATCATCTATTAAATAAACAAAGATCTATGTTCTACCAAACATCTAAGTTCCTCTGTGTTTACAGTAATTATGGTAATAAACTCGTGCGCAAAGTTAATATTTTCACTCAGAATGAATGAATGAGCCGGTGCGCACCTGACAGCAGCGTGGCGCACACACAAATACTGACACACAATCACTCGTTCTTTGCGTGATAAACATATTTTATTACTATTCTTACTTAGGATGTTTGTCCTCACTCATATTGTATTTAATTCATTATTTTCCTGAATCTAAATATCATTTCTGATCGCGCAGGGATCAAACAAACATGTCCTTCACACATGCCGGAAGTAATTTGCATCTGTTTAACATATGTAAATGTAGGCGTGTCAGGGGAGGTGTCTGACGTGCGCTCAGTTCCACGTTCATTGTGATGTACAAAAGGAATGTGCGTGGATTCAGGTGTACGCAGGGTTTGATAAATCTGGATTTTTTTGTGCGTAGGCACTTTTCTGGATTTGTCCGTTCGTCACTTTTCAGTAAGAAATCCACGCAAGTCTTTGTACATGAGGCCCCTGGTCTCTTTAATAGCGGACAATTTAAAGCCCGACAAATTTATCAATCTATGTGAAGATTTAAGCTATTTGTCTTCATTTTGGGAAGCAGAAAAAAGTTTGTGTGATGGAACAAGAAACAGCAGGATCTAATTTAGGTCTGATGCTGTATCAGACTTACCTTCATGTCGAGCTGCTCATACCTGCGCACTGTGACAAGCCCAGAGCTCTGCCCGGTGTGACATCACAGATGGTGCGTTCGGGTGTAATCAGATTTCCCATGATTAAACACGGCTTGAAGTTCAAAATCACTTTTAAAGCAAAATTAAAGTGATTTATCATTTTGTTTGCATAAAGGAACATATTTAAATGATAAAATTTATATATATTTTGAGCAATTTTATGAATAGTAAAAAAATCATGTCGGTGGACCTTTAAGGAACTTTCACTAAGGGGTGTACTCAATTTTGTTGCCGGTGGTTTAGACATTAATGGCTGTGTTAATTTTAGGGATGCACCGATCCACATTTTCTTACTTCCGCTCCGATCCCGATACCGATCCAGTTCCGATATCATCATCCTCATCATTGATTTTAGATGAGGCTGTAATAGTCTCCTCTCAAGTACAATGTGTATGCATGCATGTCCAAAAAGGCAACTTGAGGTAAGTTTTATTAAAGTTGGATAAGTTTCAAAGTTACGATTAAATTCGGCTAACACGAAAGGTGGTTTTTTTTATTCCTAGCTTTAGTGGATTTTAAACTGATTAATTTAAGTGATTGTTTGTTTAGTTATTTTATATATTATTTTAAATAACGGGGTGACATGAGATTTTTTTTCTTCTTTTTGCACTCTTTTCATTCAGTGTTTTATTTTTGATAAATTTTGTTTCATTTTGTCTCATTTAAATGAATGAATAAATTAATTAATTAAAATATTAAATAGTTTTACATCTGCTAAGTTCATGGCATAAACCAACACTGACATGTTCCTGTTTTTAGTATTTTACATGGCTTTATAATGTAGCTGTGTATCTGATAATTCTCAATCAGGTCATCTGGACAGTTTCTTTTAATAGAAACGTTTCACCCTCAGTCCAGAAGGCTTCCTCAGTCAGAGTAGCTCCAGCGCACTGATCTTCCCCCACCAAACCGTAAACAACTTAGGTGGACCAACCAGTTTGCCAGAGCCAAGATGGTTTCTGGGGGCCGTCCTGTCCCTCGTCAACTCCTCCCAGGCAGGCAGCCACAGCCTGAGGCCTGAGGGTGAAACGTTTCTACTAAAAGTAACTGTCCAGATGACCTGATTGAGAATTATCAGATTTGATACCTGGATTATTGAGTATGAACTTTCTTGTAGCTGTTTATGTTTCGTTTTTTTTTTTTATACAGTTTTCTTGTAATTTTTAATTAATATGCATTCAAAAGTATTTTGTGAAAAGGAATAGTTGTTGTAATCTAAAGGTAACAAATATTTTTGTATAACCAAAGTATAGAACAAGTTTAAGGGGTAGGTCTACTTCAATACAAGGGATATGTTTATGGAATAGTTTGGATAATGATGTTAAAAAAGAGAAGTCACTATTAATATTTAAGAAAAAGATTAAGAATATATTGTTGAAAAGATACATATAAGTTAGTAATATCTAATGAACCATGAATAAAAAAATTGATACGTGATGTATTTTGTTGTATTATTTATAAATGATTGTTGATTGAATTTGTTTGAATTGATTTTGTTACGAAGGGGCAGAAATGATAAGAATTCATTCTTCTTCCGTTGCCTTTCATTTTATAGGTAGTTTTTTATTTTCTTTGTTTTGAAATTGTCTTTGTGTTTTTTAATTGAAATGAAATGAATAAATAAATAAATAAATAAATAAAATAAAAAATAAGGGCCCAGAGTTTTATGGCCTTGACCCTTACGCACAACGATTGTTCCAGATTCTCTGAATCTTTTGATGATGTTATGCATGGTTGATTATGATAACTTAAAAGTCTTTGCTATTTTACGCTGGGTAACACCATTCTGGTATTGCTGCACTATCTTTCTGTGCAACAATGGTGGAATTGGTGTTCCTCTTACCATCTTGGCTTCTGAGAGACACTGACACTCTGAGAAACTCTTTTTATACCCAATCATGTTGTCAATTGACCTAATTAGTGTTAATTGGTCTTCCAGCTTTTCGTTATATGCTCAATTTCCTTTTTCCAGCCACTTATTGCTACTTGTCCCAACTTTTTTGGGATTTGTTGACACTGTGAAATTTGTAATCAACATATTTTTCCTTTAAAATGTTACATTTACTCAGATTAAACTTTTGATTTGTCATCTATGTTCTATTACGAATACAATATTGACATCTGCCATCTCCACATCATTGCATTCAGTTTTTATTCACAATTTAGTGTCCCAAATTTTTGGGAATCCGGTTTGTACGTGCCTGCATGCATGCACACATTTTTGTTTCAGGTAGGTTATATTGGGTGTGTGTGTGTGTTGCAGTAACATTGTCCTTAATGTACATGTGTTTCAGTGGTTCCTGCTTCTGTTTAGAGCTGATCAAAAGAAGGAGCTCTTCAAGACTGAAGGCCTCATGTGGACCAGCAGGACCCAGAGCCTCTTATCATAGAGTGGAAGAGAAGACCCTTGGACCAGTCTGGTGGGAGACCAACTCACTATGGAGGAGACCGATATCAGGTTTTTGGTCACTACAGTTTCTTTAAAGAGTGAGGAGGAAAAAAAAAACTTACTAGACATGAACCCAGATTTAAAGACTCACAAAGACAATTCCAGCTCTTCAACGACTGACGTTAACGAGGAGGATGAAGAGGATGGTGAAATGTTCAGTCCTGACTCTCTGCTAAAGAACTCATCAGACTCTGAATCAGAACTTGAAGACATTATGAAAGACTGGAAGGAGAGCAGATTGAGCTGCTCTGAGTGTGGTAAGCAGTATGCCAGTAAGCGGACTCTTCAAAGACACATGACAAGTCATTCAGGAGTGAAGTCTTCAAGATGTCTGCTTAATAAGAAATGTGTTGGAAAGAAGAAAAATGTAGAGTCATGCAGGAAAGTCCAGGCAAGGCCAAAATCAACGAGCTGTG
>JBBPBX010060158.1:0-21533 GCA_038048925.1 Garcialebias charrua
CATCAAGTTTTAAGCACAGTAAAATACATTTTGTAAATACTGTACCATTTATCTCTTTCTTGCTTCAGCACGTGTGTAAACAAGTGATTTCCGATGTCAAGCTATTTTTTTCATGCATCACACTTCCTGTCAAATCAAACAGACTTCCGGTTTTCAAAATAAAACCAATAACGCAACAGTAAAACAATTTTTTTAATATCTTAACCATTAGCAGATGGGTTACAGTAGTTTTGTTAACTTTGTTATAAACAGGCCGAAACTAAAATTAGTCAGCCTGAACTGAACTGCAGGTTGCTGTTGAATTTTTATGAATCAGGGTCCTGCATCATAAATATTTTCACATGAATTTTGTTTATATACCAAAAATTTATATCAACCACCCTGCCAAACCACCACTGAATGCCTCTGATAATTAAAACACTTGCAATAATAATCCAGTGTTTCCCTTACCATACGAAATATGAAATGTTTGCTCACTAAATTGTTATTATTTGAACGCCAAAATAGCTAGGTTGCATTTCCTGTGTTCCATGACTCTTGATGACATCATGCATCATGGAACACAGGATGCTTGATTCATGAATGATGTATCATGGAACACAAGATGATGCTTGATGACATCATGCATCATGGAACACAGGATGATTGATGTTCATGGAACACAAGATGATGCTTGATGACATCATGCATCATGATTGATGTTCATGGAACACAAGATGATGCTTGATGACATCATCACTTTAGTTTTGATGATGCCTTTGATGTTGCCTTTGATGTATCACTCGGAAAAGTCTATATATATGAGACATTAGTTTTTGGTGGAACATAGTTTTGGAAGACGCAGTTAAGTTCACATGTTCTTTTAACATTCTGGTGTTTGAAAATGGCCAAATACATTGAAAGATTAACTTCAATTTTTAATAAAAATTCAGCCTTTCAAGCACAAGTCGGTGCCCCTATTACAATTAAGTCAAACATATACAATGTTGTGGAAATTTTAGGACAAGGTCACTTTGGAGAAGTTGTCACTTGCAGAAAAGAGAAAACTGAAAAAATGCTTGTTTTGAAATGCATAAAGAAAAAAAACTATTACCGTACAGAAGAACGAGAGGTCAATGCTTTACATCGTCTCAGAAGTCTAAATCCTGACAGAAACCATATTGTTACGTTTATTGACAACTTCATATTTAAGGATCGTGTCTGTTTAGCTTTTGAAAAACTTGATTTCAACCTCCAGGACTTCATGAAAAAACAAAATTGTACACCTCTTAAGCTAAGCGAAATCAGAGGAATTGCCCACCAGATGCTTGTAGCTCTGAGAGCACTGAAATATGCTGGAATTACACATGCAAATGTACGGCCTGAGAATATTTTATTTGTGAATCATCTCTCTCAGCCGTTCAGAGTGAAGCTGGCAGGTTTTGGGACCGCTGTTGAGACAGTCAAATTATCGGAAGTCACTCTCCCTGTGTTTTGGGGCTATAGCGCACCAGAAATCTTCTGGGATTATTCGCTGGATGAAAGCATTGATACGTGGAGTGTTGGCTGTTTGCTGGCTTATCTATTTCTTGGTCAAAATTTGTATCCAACGGACTGCGAGTACAATTATTTGAAGTTTGTTGTTAAACTACATGGCAAACCAGCTGATTCTTTCCTTGAGAAAAGATCGCAAACTCAGCGCTATTTTACTCAAGATAAAACGGAAGATAATACATGGAGATTTAAAACAACCCAAGAATATTACAAAGCAACTGGAAAGAGAATTAAAACCAGAGAGTGGACTTATGATCATTTAGAGTCGCTAGATGATTTAAGAAAAACACATGCAGACTTAGATTCATCTGAATTAGAGGATTTGGAAGCATTTATAGATTTCCTTAAAACCCTGTTAAAATTAAATCCACAAGACAGGGACTTGCCAGACTATGCACTCAATCATTGGTTCATTACAATGGAACACCTTCAGAAGAGCAATCTTGCCCCATATAGAATTTTAGCATATAGATTATTGCTTAGGTGTGGAGTTGAGAGCTCAGATGATCGAGAATACTTACCGGTAGCTAATTCAGATGCCACTGATGATACAGA
The DNA here is from genome assembly GCA_038048925.1 of Garcialebias charrua. Lineage (NCBI taxonomy): Eukaryota > Metazoa > Chordata > Actinopteri > Cyprinodontiformes > Rivulidae > Garcialebias > Garcialebias charrua. The sequence continues at coordinate 2,089 of JBBPBX010060158.1, forward strand.
CAAGAAACCGAATGACCAATACTTTAGTCTAAAAGACTCAGAAAATGCCACAAATTTGTCTGAAATTGTTTCTGCGAAAGATTTTACCATCCGTCATAAATCTACTGACTACCACCTTATCCAAAAACTTGGAGAAGGGGTCTTTGGTAACGTTTTTAGATGCATAAAAGGTTTTACAAACGAGTTTGTAGCAATGAAAGTAATAAATAAATCTCACAAATGGTCAGCTAATCTAGAAGCCAGGATACTAGAAAAACTCAGAGAGCTCGATACAGACAAAAACAACTTGATCAGGTACTTTGACATTTTTCCATACAAAAGCAACACTTGCTTTGTGTTTGAGTTGTTAGAAGTGAGTTTGTTTGACTGGATACAAAAAATATTTCCTAAATCTCTAAATATTTCAGAAATCTGACCGATTGCTGAACAGATGCTCATTGCTCTCAACGCACTAAAACGATTAGGCATTACCCATACAGACATCAAACCGGATAATATAATGATTGTCAATCGTGAAAAAATGCTGTTCAGAGTGAAATTAATTGACTTTGGCCTTGCAGGCTCGACCTCAGAATTATCAAAGCGATCTTGTTTGCAAGCGCCTGGTTATAGAGCGCCCGAGGTTTATCTAGGCTTTCCTATGGACGAAAGTATTGACATTTGGGGTCTTGGAAGTACATTAGTTTTTCTGTTCCTTTCGCAGCACATGTATCCAGCAAGTTCAGAGTTTGAAACCTTGGAATTTATGATAAAGCTTCTTGGTATGCCTGACAAAAAATTACTGGATACTGGCAGGCGTGTTGGCATTTATTTTCTACGGGACCAGAGCAGCCCAGATCCTGTTTGGAGACTGAAAACAGCAGAACAATATTTTAAAACAACAGGATGCATTACAATCAAAAACTATAGTTACGAATGGTTTCAGTCTCTGAATGATTTGAAGAAAATGGCACCAAAAACTAAGGATCCCAATAATTCTAAAGATTTAGAATGCTTTATAGATTTTATTAGGAAAACACAAAATATCAATTCAGCTGACAGGATTCTTCCAGCTGATGCACTTAATCATGATTTTATAACAATGGCCCACCTTGCTGGTGCCAAAAATAGCGTTTATGTGACCAAAGCACAACAAATCTTTAAAAAATGCCAACTCAGGAACCCACCCAAAAACTCTTTTAAGGAAGAGGGTATGCATCATAACACTGAGACTGTTACTCATGCATGTATTCCAACCTCCAGTACAATGGCCCTCATTTCTTATGCCAAAAACGTATCATCTGCCGTAAATGTTAGTCGATTATTGGTGAAATGCAAACACAAGATCTCACCCAGTCTTCTGGACTGCGAAAGCAAAAAGTCCACACATTTGGATCCCATTAAGATCCTAACTGCAGACAATTCTAAAGAACAAACATCTGAGATGGACATCCAACAGAAAGACCCACCAGAAATTCCTGAGAAAGTAAATTGTAACAGCAAGACTTTTGCTGAAACATGTGTTCCAGCGTTCAACACAACGGCCCACCTTTATGCCAATAACGGATCGTCTGTCACAAATGTTCGTACAATAATTGTAAAATGCAGACACAAGGGTCCAGACAGTTCTTTGGACTTCAAAAGCACATCTATTTCCAGTTCAAAAAACACCTTTGATCAAGAGAATAACAGTTCTAAAAGAAGCAAAGGAAGTATTCAAGATGGATTAATGGGTCCGGGTGTGAAACCTGCAACTGAAGAAAGTTTGGAATGTTTCACTCTCCATCTTCCAGACAAATTTAATAAAAACATTCAGTCAGCAAATCCTTTCAAAAATGACACCAGCTCCGTCAAAACCAATACCTCATGCAAAACAAACGTAGGATTTTCTTGTCAAAATGAAAATCCTTCACATTCTGTAGAGGTGAAATCAAAAAGGAAATATTTGAATAGGATTAGTAACTTCTTCTCAAGAATATTTAAACCCATCGTAAGCTCTTTTAATAATGGTAGAGTCACAAAACGACAAAACAAACGATAAACCAGCTATAAAGATTGCATGGGGAAGTTGTTAGCATAAGGTTTAGGGTTCACACATCTGTCTTTCTGTATGGGGTTCGCATTTGCGGGTTTTCTCTAGGCACTCTGGTTCCCCCACCTCCCGGGTCTCAAGTCAATATCCACATATGTGATTTGTCTGTAATAATAGCAAGTCAATTAAAACAACAGACAAAAACAATCACAACAAAAACTTGGCCATACGGTAGTGTGACGGTTAGAAAAAAAAAAGGATTACTATTCAAATATCTGCTTTTCTATGTAGAGTTTGCATGTTTTCCTTGTATGTAGGGGTTTTCTCCAGACACTCTGGTTCCCCTACCTCCCAGGTCTCAAGTCCAGCCATTCTAAATCTGCATGTAGGCTATGTGACATACTAGCAAGTCATTTAAAACAACAACAAACAAAAACGACCACAACCAAAACTTGGCCATACGGTAGTGTGAGGGTTAGAAAAAAAAAAGGATTACTATTCAAATATCTGCATTTCTATGTAGAGTTTGCATGTTTTCCTTGTACGTAGGGGTTTCCTCCAGACACTCTGGTTCCCCTACCTCCCAGGTCTCAAGTCCACCCATTCTAAATCTATATAGGCTAAGTGACATAATAGAGAGTCACTTAAAAAAACGACAACAAAAACTTAGCCTTACAATTTTAGCGTATTTGCGCGACTTCCAGTCGTTTCCGGAAATGCATCTGTGTCCGCCATTTTATGATTCCCAAGTGCGGTCAATTGAGGTCCGCCATTATCGGCTCTTGCCAGCTGGCTCTGGAGGGCCGTGTGTCCGATAGGGGTTGTCTCATATGGATAAATTAGCTGGAAACACTCGGTGAACTTAGTGGACGCGCCGCCGATCGCTCCCACAACGTCGCTCGACATGCTAACGAGCGCAGCTAACAGAGCAGCTAACGCGGGCAAAGACACCAAGCCGACATGCCGCGGAGGGGCCATCTGCGGCCGGGAGTTCGCCGCAATGTCCGCCTGGCAGCCTAAGATGTCGGGGGACACTGAGCTAACGCGGAGACACAAAGCCAACAGCCTTTTTGAATGAACTGACATGCTAACGAGTGCTGCTAATGGCGGGGCCTACTAACGCTGAGCAGCTTGTTTTGGATGGACGAACATCGCGGAGAAACGGCTTTCAGTAAGTTTTTTTTTTCTGGCTCCAAATGTATGAAGTTAAGAAGCTAACAGTCCTTCTTTTAAACAGTTTGGACCGCGTGTGCGCGTGTGGGGCGTAAGGAAGCAGGGGAGCTCGGACGTGCAAGAGCTAATGCTAAAAGACGAAGGCAGGCTTTGACCAGCTCAAAGTAAGAAATTGTATTTTTTATTTATTCATTTACTGTACAGTACTGTACTGTATTTACATCTGATACTGCACTAGGTGTGTTAGGTGTGTTAGGATAGGCGAAATGCTTGGTAACTGTAGTAATATCCATATACGTGCAGGCAGTGGCGGCTGGGGTGGACTCCGACTTACGGCAAAATCGACCTACAAACGGTCCTTAGGTCCGGAACTCGTTCGTAGGTCGAGGGTTTACTGTATATATATACATACAGTATATAATAAATGTTTCCTGGACGACCACACCATCCTAGAGTTGTTTCAATCTGGCTTCAAATCTCTCCATAGTACCGAAACTGCTCTGCTGAAGGTCTTTAATGAAAATTTTCACAGCCACAGATGCAGGTGATACTGTGCTGCTTGTCTTATTGGACCTTACATCGGCTTTTGACACTATCGACCACAACATCCTCATTTCTAGGCTGGAGCAGTGGGTGGGCATCACAGGGTCTGCCCTCAAATGGTTCGAGTCCTACCTCTCAGACAGAACCTTTTGTGTCAATATCAAAGATTTCAGTTCAGCATCTACAGCGCTTCAGGGGGGGGGGTACCGCAGGGGTCCATCCTCGGTCCCCTTCTCTTCTCATTATACCTGCTGCCACTAGATGCTATTTTCCGCAAACACAAAATAGCCTTTCATTTCTACGCCGATGATTGTCAAATTTACTTTCCCCTGAGGCACAGAGGCTCACGCTCTATTCAACCCCTTCTTGACTGCCTGGCTGACATCCATTATTGGATGGCCTCAAACTTCTTAAGTTTCAATGAGAAGAAGTCTGAAGTCATGTTGTTCCATCCAACAGCTCACTCTCGAATCACGACATTGACCTTCTTTCCCTAGCCCCACTAGAAAAACAAAAGGTCACTAATCTGGGGGTGACAATGGACCCTTCCCTGAAACTTAAGTCATGTAAACATGATTGTTAAATCCTGCTTTTTTCAGCTGAGGCGGCTGTCTAAGCTGAAGCCTATACTATCCAAAAAGAACCCGGAGACAGTAATCCATGCTTTCATAACATCGAGGCTTGATTACTGCAACTCACTTCTGTTCGGAATCAGTCAGTCCTCCATTGCAAGGCTACAGCTGGTCCAGAATGCTGCAGCCCGATTCTTAACTGGTACAGGCCATAGAGAGCACATTACACCAGTTTTGGCCTCCCTGCACTGGTTACTCATTCACCTTCGGATCCAGTTTAAAATACTCATGTATGTTTTTAAATCTCTGAACAGTTCCGCTCCACCTTATCTCACTGACCTTCTGCAGCCATATGTCCCACGGCGCTCTCTGAGGTCAGCAGACCAGATCCTTCTCTCAGTCCCAGATACTCGCCGGAAGCTCAGAGGTGACAGGGCCTTCTCAGTTGCAGGTCCAAGACTGTGGAATGAGTTGCCACTGAGTGTCAGGCAGGCTCCCTCACTCACAGTATTTACGTCTCGCTTGAAAACCCACTTCTATTCTCTTGCCTTTAACACGATGTGATTTGTTTTGATCCTCTCTGTAATATACGGTACATTGTTATTTATAAGACTGAGCTGAACACAGCTTCTCAGACTGAGGAAGTCTTTCGGACGAAAGACGAAACGTTTCTACAGTTTTTTTTGCTTTGTTTTTTGTGTCCAGAGGACCAGACTTAATAATAATAATAATAATAATAATTAATTCAATTTATAACGCACTTTTCATTACTGAAAATCTCAAAGTGCTACACATATATTGAATGCTACACACATTCATAAACCGGTGGCGGCAGACTACCATGCAAGGTGCTTTCCAGTCCTACCGGGAGCAACTCGGGGTTAAGTGTCTTGCCCAAGGACACAACGACACATGGTGCGGGTCCCGGGAGTCGAACCGCCAACTTTCCGATCGGGAGACGACTGCCCCTACCACTATGCCACGGCCGCCCGTGGCATAGTGGTAAAAGTGGTAAATAAAAGTTTTTATTTAAAACAAAGAAAGCCAATGTGTCATTTTAACTGCAGTAAACACATTTAAGTAAAAGTTGTCTGCCTGAAAAAAGGAGCATTAGACCTAACAAAGGAACATGTTCTGATCATTCAACTCCAGTTTGTCTTCAACTCCAGTTAAAATACTGTCTAGTCAACCTTGTAAATAAAGGGTCAATAGTGAACAATATTTTAACTTCCTGATACCATTTTCAAAACTTGGACCCGAGTGTCGAGACATTTGGAGAAATCTCTCGTCTCCTAACATCCATGAACTGACACATTTTAATATTGCAGCAAGAATTTCTTGTTCAAGTTCAGAAGAAGTTGATTTTCAAAGTTTTTTGAGTCCAGTCTGGCTGTTTTGGGAGAGAGAATCTGTCCTGCTGAACTGAACAGTTTTTCAATAATATTTCAATAAGGCCATGGGTGGTGTGTATCTTCTGGCTGAATGTGGTGGAATCCATTTTGGGTGTGTTAGTGGTGCTGTGGGTGCTCCCAGCTCAATGACGTATACACTAGAATATACGTCATTGGTCCAGCTCTTCTTGAAGGCAGGTCTAATGTTACCTGTCCACTTTGCAGTGATTCAATGGACCAACTCCTCTCTTGACCTCAGTTACTTTCAAACTAACGACAAATCAAAAAGTTGCAACATGAATGTAACTTGTAACTCAACACATTATAGAAATGTAGTGTAGTAGAAAGTACAAGTACTTCATGTAAAATGTAGTGGAGTAAGTACCCACATATACTTTGTGATTCTACTTAAGTAAAGTACAGATACATGAAAAATGTACTTAAGTACAGTAAAAAAAAGTACTTGTACTTAGTTACATCCCACCACTGTCATCAGGTTCAATACACTATTAAATCAAAATGTTGTGCAACAATAATGCTTTAGAAAAAGTAACTGTATGAAGTTAACAAATAGAGAACTGTACTGTAGTTACTTAATAGTTTTCCCTTATTTCTATCACAGTGTCAGAGTAATTTACTCTAACCCATTTTAAACATAACCATAAGTGAAATGTGATTATTCAGTCACATTTTAACATACAAGATCATTTATTTAAAAATTACACATTAAACTGTAAGGTAAAATGCATAAAATTCCTTTCAAAGGTGCAACATCTCTGTTTTTTAAAATCTTTTTAACAAAGGTTTCCTAGATTTTGCACCCAAAATGAGATACACTTCATTTAGCTTCATGAGTTACATAAGCTTTTTACTGTCTTTTACCCATGAATTAACACAAATTTCCACCAGTTACTTTTAATGTAATCACTACTAAATGATTTTAGTGATGAAGTGTGCTTTACACAGATTTTTCTACTTAATTACATAAATAAATTGTAAACTGCAACATAAATTCTTTGAAAATAACTGAAAATGTGCAAAGACAACGTTCTCCCTTTCCACTGTCATTCCAATTTTGTGACGTGATCATGAAGCAGCTAGCAACAGGAGTGAGCTAACTTACCAAGGGATGGGGTGATTTACCACGTTAACTTGCTCCTTCTACTACGCTTAGCCAAACTCTGAACAAGGGTTTTACAAAGTTAGCATCATAAACTGACTCACATCAAGTTTTAAGCACAGTAAAATACATTTTGTAAATACCATTTATCTCTTTCTTGCTTCAGCACGTGTGTAAACAAGTGATTTCCGATGTCAAGCTATTTTTTTTCATGCATCACACTTCCTGTCAAATCAAACAGACTTCCTGTTTTCAAAATAAAACCAATAACGCAACAGTAAAACAATTTTTTTTTATATCTTAACCTTTAGCAGATGGGTTACAGTAGTTTTGTTAACTTTGTTATAAACAGGCTGAAACTAAAATTAGTCAGCCTGAACTGAACTGCAGGTTGCTGTTGAATTTTTATGAATCAGGGTCCTGCATCATAAATATTTTCACATGAATTTTGTTTATATACCAAAAATTTATATCAACCACCCTGCCAAACCACCACTGAATGCCTCTGATAATTAAAACACTTGCAATAATAATCCAGTGTTTCCCTTACCATACGAAATATGAAATGTTTGCTCACTAAATTGTTATTATTTGAACGCCAAAATAACCAGGTTGCATTTCCTGTGTTCCATGACTCTTGATGACATCATGCATCATGGAACACAGGATGCTTGATATAATGATGTATCATGGAACACAAGATGATGCTTGATGACATCATGCATCATGAATGATGTTCATGGAACACAAGATGATGCTTGATGACATCATCACTTTAGTTTTGATGATGCCTTTGATGTTGCCTTTGATGTATCACTCGGAAAAGTCTATATATATGAGACATTAGTTTTTGGTGGAACATAGTTTTGGAAGACGCAGTTAAGTTCACATGTTCTTTGAACATTCTGGTGTTTGAAAATGGCCAAATACATTGAAAGATTAACTTCAATCTTTAATAAAAATTCAGCCTTTCAAGCACAAGTCGGTGCCCCTATTACAATTAAGTCAAACATATACAATGTTGTGGAAATTTTAGTACAAGATCACTTTGGAGAAGTCGTCACTTGCAGAAAAGAGAAAACTGAAAAAATGCTTGTTTTGAAATGCATAAAGAAAAAAATCTTTTACCGTACAGAAGAACGAGAGCTCAATGCTTTACATCGTCTCAGAAGTCTAAATGCTGACAGAAATCATATTGTTAAGTTTATTGACAACTTCATATTTAAGGATCGTGTCTGTTTAGCTTTTGAAAAACTTGATTTCAACCTCCAGGACTTCATGAAAAAACGAAATTGTACACCTCTTAAGCTAAGCGAAATCAGAGGAATTGCCCACCAGATGCTTGTAGCTCTGAGAGCACTGAAATATGCTGGAATTACACATGCAAATGTACGGCCTGAGAATATTTTATTTGTGAATCATCTCTCTCAGCCGTTCAGAGTGAAGCTGGCAGGTTTTGGGACCGCTGTTGAGACAGTCAAATTATCGGAAGTCACTCTCCCTGTGTTTTGGGGCTATAGCGCACCAGAAATCTTCTGGGATTATTCGCTGGATGAAAGCATTGATACGTGGAGTGTTGGCTGTTTGCTGGCTTATCTATTTCTTGGTCAAAGTTTGTATCCAACGGACTGCGAGTACAATTATTTGAAGTTTGTTGTTAAACTACATGGCAAACCAGCTGATTCTTTCCTTGAGAAACGATGGCAAACTCGGCGCTATTTCACTCAAGATAAAACGGAAGATAATACATGGAGATTTAAAACAACCCAAGAATATTACAAAGCAACTGGAAAGAGAATTAAAACCAGAGAGTGGACTTATGATCATTTAGAGTCGCTAGATGATTTAAGAAAAACACGTGCAGACTTAGATTCATCTGAATTAGAGGATTTGGAAGCATTTATAGATTTCCTTAAAAACCTGTTAAAATTAAATCCACAAGACAGGGACTTGCCAGACTATGCACTCAATCATTGGTTCATTACAATGGAACACCTTCAGAAGAGCAATCTTGCCCCATATAGAATTTTAGCATATAGATTATTGCTTAGGTGTGGAATTGAGAGCACAGATGATCGAGAATACTTACCGGTAGCTAATTCAGATGCCACTGATGATACAGACAAGAAATCGAATGACCAATACTTTAGTCTAAAAGACTCAGAAAATGCCATAAATTTGTCTGAAATTGTTTCTGCGAAAGATTTTACCATCCGTCATAAATCTACTGACTACCACCTTATCCAAAAACTTGGAGAAGGGGTCTTTGGTAACGTTTTTAGATGCAGAAAAGGTTTTACAAACGAGTTTGTAGCAATGAAAGTAATAAATAAATCTCACAAATGGTCAGCTAATCTAGAAGCCAGGATACTAGAAAAACTCAGAGAGCTCGATACAGACAAAAACAACTTGATCAAGTACTTTGACATTTTTCCATACAAAGGCAACACTTGCTTTGTGTTTGAGTTGTTAGAAGCGAGTTTGTTTGACTGGATACAAAAAATATTTCCTAAATCTCTAAATATTTCAGAAATCCGACCGATTGCTGAACAGACGCTCATTGCTCTCAACGCACTAAAACAATTAGGCATTACCCATACAGACATCAAACCGGATAATATAATGATTGTCAATCGTGAAAAAATGCTGTTCAGAGTGAAATTAATTGACTTTGGCCTTGCAGGCTCGACCTCAGAATTATCAAAGCGATCTTGTTTGCAAGCGCCTGGTTATAGAGCGCCCGAGGTTTATCTAGGCTTTCCTATGGACGAAAGTATTGACATTTGGGGTCTTGGAAGTACATTAGTTTTTCTGTTCCTTTCGCAGCACATGTATCCAGCAAGTTCAGAGTTTGAAACCTTGGAATTTATGATAAAGCTTCATGGTATGCCTGACAAAAAATTACTGGATACTGGCAGGCGTGTTGGCATTTATTTTCTACGGGACCAGAGCAGCCCAGATCCTGTTTGGAGACTGAAAACAGCAGAACAATATTTTAAAACAACAGGATGCATTACAATCAAAAACTATAGTTACGAATGGTTTCAGTCTCTGAATGATTTGAAGAAAATGGCACCAAAAACTAAGGATCCCAATAATTCTAAAGATTTAGAATGCTTTATAGATTTTATTAGGAAAACACAAAATATCAATTCAGCTGACAGGATTCTTCCAGCTGATGCACTTAATCATGATTTTATAACAATGGCCCACCTTGCTGGTGCCAAAAATAGCGTTTATGTGACCAAAGCACAACAAATCTTAAAAAAATGCCAACTCAGGAACCCACCCAAAAACTCTTTTAAGGAAGAGGGTATGCATCATAACACTGAGACTGTTACTCATGCATGTATTCCAACCTCCAGTACAATGGCCCTCATTTCTTATGCCAAAAACGTATCATCTGCCGTAAATGTTAGTCAATTATTGGTGAAATGCAAACACAAGATCTCACCCAGTCTTCTGGACTGCGAAAGCAAAAAGTCCACACATTTGGATCCCATTAAGATCCTAACTGCAGACAATTCTAAAGAACAAACATCTGAGATGGACATCCAACAGAAAGACCCACCAGAAATTCTTGAGAAAGTAAATTGTAACAGCAAGACTTTTGCTGAAACATGTGTTCCAGCGTTAAACACAACGGCCCACCTTTATGCCAATAACGGATCGTCTGTCACAAATGTTCGTACAATAATTGTAAAATGCAGACACAAGAGTCCAGACAGTTCTTTGGACTTCAAAAGCACATCTACTTCCAGTTCAAAAAACACCTTTGATCAAGAGAATAACAGTTCTAAAAGAAACAAAGGAAGTATTCAAGATGGATTTATGGGTCCGGGTGTGAAACCTGCAACTGAAGAAAGTTTGGAATGTTTCACTCTCCATCTTCCAGATAAATTTAATAAAAACATTCAGTCAAGAAATCCTTTCAAAAATGAAACCAGCTCCTTCGAAACCAATACCTCATGCAAAACAAACGTAGGATTTTCTTGTCAAAATGAAAATCCTTCACATTCTGTAGAAGTGAAATCAAAAAGGAAATATTTGAATAGGATTAGTAACTTCTTCTCAAGAATATTTAAACCCATCATAAGCTCTATTAATAATGGTAGAGAGTCACAAAACAACAAAACAAATGATAAACCAGCTATAAAAATTGCATGGGGAAGTTGTTAGCAAACAATATATATAATAAGGTTTAGGGTTCACACATCTGTCTTTCTGTATGGGGTTCGCATTTGCGGGTTTTCTCTAGGCACTCTGGTTCCCCCACCTCCCGGGTCTCAAGTCAATATCCACATATGTGATTTGTCTGTAATAATAGCAAGTCAATTAAAACAACAGACAAAAACAATCACAACAAAAACTTGGCCATACGGTAGTGTGAGTGTTAGAAAAAAAAAAAAGGGATTACTATTCAAATATCTGCTTTTCTATGTAGAGTTTACATGTTTTCCTTGTACGTAGGGGTTTCCTCCAGGCACTCTGGTTCCCCTACCTCCCAGGTCTCAAGTCCAGCCATTCTAAATCTGCATGTAGGCTATGTGACATACTAGCAAGTCATTTAAAACAACAACAAACAAAAACGACCACAACCAAAACTTGGCCATACGGTAGTGTGAGGGTTAGAAAAAAAAAAAGGATTACTATTCAAATATCTGCATTTCTATGTAGAGTTTGCATGTTTTCCTTGTACGTAGGGGTTTCCTCCAGACACTCTGGTTCCCCTACCTCCCAGGTCTCAAGTCCATCCATTCTAAATCTGCATGTAGGCTATGTGACATACTAGCAAGTCATTTAAAACAACAACAAACAAAAACGACCACAACCAAAACTTGGCCATACGGTAGTGTGAGGGTTAGAAAAAAAAGGATTACTATTCAAATATCTGCATTTCTATGTAGAGTTTGCATGTTTTCCTTGTATGTAGGGGTTTCCTCCAGACACTCTGGTTCCCCTACCTCCCAGGTCTCAAGTCCATCCATTCTAAATCTGCATGTAGGCTATGTGACATACTCGCAAGTCATTTAAAACAACAACAAACAAAAACGACCACAACCAAAACTTGGCCATACGGTAGTGTGAGGGTTAGAAAAAAAAAAAAGGATTACTATTCAAATATCTGCATTTCTATGTAGAGTTTGCATGTTTTCCTTGTACGTAGGGGTTTCCTCCAGACACTCTGGTTCCCCTACCTCCCAGGTCTCAAGTACACCCATTCTAAATCTGCATGTAGGCTATGTGACATACTAGCAAATAGGCATGTAACGGTACACGTGGGTGTACCAAAACGTTTCAGTACGGCACGTTCGGTTCGGTCCACCTGCGTACCGTTTCAGTTATTTTTTCACTTATTAAGTTTTATTAACAGGAGAATATGTGCGCCGCGGAACTAAATTTCCTGGGCGCGTTTCAGCACGGCACTATTATCTTGCAGCACGCGTAGCATTAGCAGCGTAGCATGCATCTCGTTGTTTGGGAACGTTATGGCTTTCTTGTTAAAAGACGAGTGCACATCCAAAGCTGTGTGTCGACGTTGTTTCACAAGGTTGGATCTGCAGCAGCAACACGTCTAACGTTAACACGCTTGAAACGACGTCATCCGAAAGTGAACGAAGAAAAGCAGCTTGTTACAGAAAGACTGCTAACAGCAGCTGCATTAAACATCCTTTATCAGGTAACTCAGGTCGGTCCAGAGCAATAACACAAGCTGTAGGAGTTTTTAAAGATCTGGATCTACATCTGAATGTTTTTGATACGTAGGCTTTAAAGTTCTTGAGCGTCGCTAAGACATCCATCACGTCAACACTTCAGCCAAAAAGTTCAGAACTTTATGAAAAAGTTAAAACTGATATTGTCAACAAGTTCTGGAGCTGATTAAAGCCCTGATGATGATGATGACCGAGAGATTTAAGCACCTCAACCGTTCAAGAAGAGGTATTGTTGTTTTATTATTATTATCTAATTAATCTTTTTTATTTAAAATCATAATCTTATTAACTTTTTTTTTTTTACCTCTTTGTGTTTTATTTCCAGTCTGGGGCAGAGATAGCAGCTGTCTTCTTCCTCTTCAGGGACATCCACCAGATCACCTGCAGCTAAGAAGTCTGTGATGACTGAACTCTGAACTTTTCCAGGGACAAGTGGGGGAAGGTCCAAGAAGAAGTTGTTGTGAGTAATGAGGACAAACACAGCCACACTGCTGCTACTGTTGTTAAAGTCCAACACCCACCATGTTTTCAAATTGCATCGCCATTAATATTTATTAGTTTATTTAAAAATAATACAGGAGCGTTTATTTATATTGTAGAGAAATAACGCTAAATGTGTTATTTCATGATTTATAGCAGATTTTAGCAGAAGCTCCAGGAAAAATCTGCTCCTCTCCATATATGGGCATTCACGTCACTAAAGTGACGCCTTGGAGTTACAGGCGGAGTTATAATAAGCATTCATCTGGCTGTGTCTCAATTCAGGGGCTGCATCCTCATGAGTGCGCATTTGTCGGCCGCATACGTCATTGCCCCGCGCGGAGGACTGTCCCAATTCGAAGACTCCTCCTCATGCGGCCGAGGAATGCGGCCTACTTCCTGCCGAAATCGAAGGATGCATTCGTGGAACCTTCAAGACGGAGGCTATCCCAGAATTCATAGCGCCAGCAGAGATTTCGCGGGGGGGGGGGGACTTTCTGCGTGCTGTTGAGTCATCAGCTCGGTCTGACAACAACCTCAGCGCGAATATTCACCTTTATTTAGTCATCTCAAACAACCTCAGCGCAAATATATCACATTAAAATTTAACTACAGAAACGACTAAAAAAAAACGTGTTGTTACTCCTCTCGAGTTCAGTTATGGATCAACGTTGTTCTTGGGTTTTAACAGCCATTTATTGTAGACAAACGTGACTTACAATGCCCCAAAAATGCCGTCAGAACTAAAAAGAAACACAGCCTAAATTAGTTCACGGCAAATAAAGATTTACAGAAATAAAAGACAAATACTGTACTGTAAAAGACACAAATAAAACAATAAATCGTACCTCATTGGCCACATTAACTCCAGAGGAATAAAGACGATTTTCTACAGCTTCTTCTTACAAAAAGAAACGTAAAACACCCCTTTGTCTTCAGGGGGAACTTCTTGTAGTCTTGTCTTCTGCAGTAACGGTTCTCTAACGGTTTCCATGGCAACTGTGTCAATCAATCTTACGCCAAGGGAAACAACGTGGCATGCGGAACAAAAGATACGTTCCCCCATACATTTCAATGCATTTTAACACAAAAAATGAACCTTAACGACATAAATTACTGAAAGTTGTTACTTGTCTATTATTTAATGTTTTATATTAAAAACTAATATTTATTGCTCTCTTTACTTGAATATTGTATAATGCATAAAATGAGATCTGCCCTTGATGGCAGCTACACTCCCACCAAATCACTTGTGATTTCTATTATGAACTCTATTATGAACTTGTGAGTGGGTCTATTCTACCTCTAGCAGTGTAACTGTCTTATGAATAGGCCTGTCCAAATGTACTTGTTTAGTGAGTCTCTTTCCATGACAATCTAATGCAGAGTCACTGATCAACTGCTGCACCTTGCGAACACATCCATCTTCACTTGGATACACCGCTGTGACCTTAGCGAGTTTCCACTTGTTTCTAGGCTCTGTGTCATCTTGCACAATCACTGTGTCGTTGACTTTAGCATTTCTCCTTGTTCTTTGCCATTTTGTCTTTGCTGTAGTCCCACGTCTGAATTTCCTGCATTTCACACAACTGTAGATATAGCCTACTGCTCGACTACATCCAAGTATCCAAATGCCGTTTGCTCTTAGCTCATTTATTGTCATGCCTCGACCTTGATGTTTCACTCGCTGATGATAGTGATCGATCAGCAACCTTGTGACGTGGCTGGTCTTTGGTAAAATAGCTGGATACTTGACGTGTGGATGTAACGTAGCTTGCTCTAATCTACCTCCCACTCGGAGGACTCCTTTGTGGTCCAGGAAGGGATTGAGTCGATAGAGTCTGTTTATCTTGTCTTCAGTTAACTCTTTTCGGGACTGAAGTTCCTTGATTTCTTTGGAGAAGACTGACCCTTGTACCATGGTTATGATTTTAAGTTCAGCTTCTTGTCTTTCTTCAAGACTTGTGGCTTCATGGGTTTTTCTTTGCTTCTGCTTAAACTCTCTTCCAAATCTCATAAGTCTTGCAATAGCCTTGACTAGTTTTGACCAGCTGGAGAATTTCACAAAACGTTCTGCCAGAGAATCCACCCTTGACGACGTATGGTGTACAACTACTTTGCATACTTCGGGGTCCTCTGATTGAAGTTCTCCCACCTTAGCCTCTTTATTGGGAAGCTCTTCTTGCCAGAGAAAACTTGTTGAAGTGAAGCATAAATCCTCTTGAGAGAGGTGAGAATCTTCCACTTTCTTTTCAGTGAAATCAGCCTCAAGCACTTTGATCACATCTGATGGTGTGACAACTTCTTTGACTTGGGTGCGACAAACGTAGTGCACTTCTTTCAACAACTGATCAGATGGTGGACTGAGTGTCACTTCTTTGACAATGCTCCTGTGACTACATCCAATAATGTCTACATAGTTTACACAAGGATCAACACCTCCAACTGTTGTCCAGCCAAGATCTGTCTTTTGGCCAAAAGGTTCATTGTCTTTTCCTGACACAACTGCTCTAGGTACCAGTGCTTGTGAACAGTTATAACCTATCAGCAGACCAACATCGCATTCAATTAGAGGTGCTATTTCATCAGCGAGGTGCTCCAAATGTGGCCATGCTCTCGCCGTCTTGGGTGTTGGAATATGGTTTAAATTGGCAGGGATGAACTCTCTTGTGTATGTAACCAGGTGAAAAATGGGTACATGTCAAATGTATTTTAAAAACCATGTTTTGCTTTAATTTCACCTATGGTTGTAATTCTTGTTCTTTGTCAGCATGTGGTGCTGTTGGTACAGAGAGGTCTAAAAGGACCGGAAATAGAGAAGAAACCCTTTGTTTATGTACGGTAGCACGGACTGGTTAAGAAAACGGAAGAGAAGGACATTTTATCTAGGACTTGGTGGAGAGGACCACTCTGGCCACGTGAGAGGAGAATCCTAGTGTCCGGTAATTGTTGGAAATGAATTATCTTCCGTGAATGAAGCTATAGAGACGATGCTAATGTTTTATTTCTGTTTGTTCTCTCGTAGAGGGCCGCTGCCGTTTGTTATGCAGTAGTTTTCACGCTGTTAGATTTCAGCTGTTACGTGCAGCTGCATGCTACTCTGTTGGGTGCTAACCGTGTTGTCGGTCCGCCATTTTATTTGAAGCTAAGGCTTGCTGCCGTTCGAAACACGGACTTTTTCTTGTTTTCTTTTATACATAACTCAGAGGGAATAGTTTATTTTTGAGAATAAAGAACCCCTTCTATTTGAAGCTTCGTGTGCTGCATTTATCCCGGTTTCAAATATTGGTACCAGGAGTGGGGTCTCTCGTTTTTTTTTCCCTCTGCGAGTGCATGTATATGGCGGCGCAGCGGTAGCATTAGCAAACGGCAGTGGTGAAGAAGTGGCCTACACCTGAGTGGACGTGGGCATCGCGTCGGTGAGGAGGCATCTGTTTCGAGACCAGAGGGGGGACGTTGCTGAGCAGTCTGCAGCTGGCGTGGTCGTGAAGGATTTCAGCCGAGGCGATTGTCAGACCAGAGCGCATTCCAGGCGGGAGAAGCATCGCCCAGCAGCGGTCTTGGAGCAGCCCAGGGACCTCAGGCGGACTCCGGACTTCGACCAATTTATCCTTTGCTATATAAATTTCTATTTACTGTTAATATTTATATTGACTGTTAATACTTCCATTGACTGTTAAGTGAACTGAAAAAAAAAATAATAATAATAATTTCAGAACATGTCTGAACAAGAGGGTTCCATAAACATTGAGATGCAGGGACAACAGTTACTTGAACAAGCTGGGGTGTTACAACAACTAAATGAGTTAGCCCGAAGGCAAGATGAAGTCATGACAGTCATATCATCACTAAATAATGAGCCTACCAGGTCTTATGTCTACGTACCCAGAGAAAGGCACATTTCACCATTTAGTGGAGACATTGACAAAGATGGGAGGAGTGTGGATGAGTTTATTGAAGAAGTAGAAAGGGTAATTTCTGCTAGAAACCAATCTGCACCCGAACAGTTTGATTTTGTGCTGTCGCTGTTAAGAGGCCCAGCTCTGGAAGAAGTGCGTTTACGCAAAGCTGATGGTGATGTTGTAAAAGACCTGCTTGTTTACTTAAAAGATGCATTTGGAGATAAACGTAGCGCTGCCCAACTTTTACAGAGCTTCTACAACTGTAAACAGAAGGAGGGTGAAGACATACGTGACTTTTCACATTCATTATCTCAGGCCTTTAGTTTGGTATGGAAACAGCATCCTAATTCCATGGGTAATGAGAACGCAGTGTTGAGAGACCAGTTCATTGAGGGCATCAGAGACCTCTCACTGAAACGAGAACTCCGAAAACATGTAAGAGGAAAACCTACATCCACTTTTATAGAGGTGCGTGAGGAGGCTTACTTGTGGTCCTTAGACCAAGCCCCTAGCACAAAAACGGTTAGGAGTAACGTGAATAACTGCCGTACTGTTAAAGCCGAAGCACAGTGCTGTGCAGTTAAAGAGACAGAAAATCCAATGCATCTGGAGGATGTGATGAAAACTCTTAAAGAGCAAGATAAAGTCACTAATCTAACTAGACCTAATGAGAAGTCGGTCTCAATGGATGACGTTCTTAAAGTGCTCACTGAGCAAGGGAAAGTGATAACAGAACTCACTAAGGCTGTGAAAGAGCTGACAATTCAGAACAAAAATCCTAGTAGCCAGACACCATCTCAGACCAAAACTGGTCCAAGATTTACCCCTGACGGTAAGCCGATATGTTTCAAGTGCCAAACTGCTGGTCATGTTGCCAAACAGTGTCCCCAGAGAAGATACAAAAACTCTGATGAGTACCCCATTTCTAGTCCGTCGGGAAACGAGAGGCCCTGGTTGCAGTGAGTCGGGTAACGCAGGGTCATGTCGTAGACTCACCTACACTGGAGATCACACGAGAACAAATTATTGAGCGTGCCATAGGAAAATGTCCAGTGGTTGATCTAAAACTTAATGGCAGGTCAGCACATTGTTTACTAGATACTGGCAGCCAGGTCAGTACTATGACAGATGATTTTTTCAGAAAATATATTGGTGATGATGAGAGCATGCTAGCTACAAATAGTTGGCTTAAAATAACTGCTGCGAATGGACTTGACATTCCTTATCAGGGATATATTGAACTGGAAATTGAGACGATGAGTTTAAAGATCCCAAATTGTGGTTTCTTGGTCCTGAAGCCGTCACTGAACCCTGTTGTTTCTGAAGAATGCATAATCGGTATGAATGTCATTCACAGATGCAGACAGCTAGTCACAACAGAGTTTGACAACACTTTGGGTGGATCCTTGGACTCTGGGTGGAGGACAGCTTTCCAACAGGTACAGATCGGTTGCATTGAGAGAAAGGCAGTAGTTCGGGTTGCAGGAAGAAACAAAGTACGCATCCCTGCATCCTCGATGTCCACTGTGTTTGTAAAAGGTCACACTAAAACCTTAGATGCAGCCTCTCAGTTGATCATCGAACCAGTGACCACTCCTCTACCATCTGGATTAGCAGTTATCCCAACACTTGTCACAAGGACCAGCCATGTTCTTCCGCTCCAGGTGGTTAACTTCTCCGCCGAGGAAGTGTGGTTAGGCCCCCGAACACGGCTAGGCATGATCTCAAAGGTTGATCCTGCGGAGAGTGAGCAGACATGCCAAGTAAAGTTTCAACGCATCTCTGCCGGTGTTGAACAGGTTTCAGTTGACCCTAACATGGTGCAAACTGACAGTAAGGTGCAAGCCATTTTGGAAAGACTTGACATGGGGGGCGCAGAGGAAGAGCGTGTCGCTCTCTGCTCATTGCTGTCCAGCTACATTGATGTTTTTGCAGATGATGAGGAGAATCTGGGTCACACAGATAAGGTGAAACATGAGATCAAGCTGGCGGATGACGTACCTGTCACACAGCCATATCGTCGTATACCTCCTAACCAATACCAGGAAGTACAAGAGCATATCTCTAAACTGTTGAAAAAAGGAATCATACAGGAAAGTGAAAGCGCTTACGCCTCACCAGTTGTGGTAGTCCGCAAAGGTGACGGCAGTATACGCTTATGTGTAGACTACAGGAAGCTAAATCTAAAAACTAAGAAAGACGCATTTCCATTGCCTCGTATTGATGAGAGTTTTGATGCGCTAAAAGGTGCTAAATACTTTTCCACAGTTGACCTTGCCAGTGGGTATCACCAAGTAGCCATGGATGATCGAGACAGACATAAGACTGCTTTCACCACGCCTTTTGGGCTGTTTGAGTATGTACGCATGCCCATGGGGGTGTGTAACGGGCCTGCAACATTTCAAAGATTGATGCAAGCAACTATGAGTGACCTGATATTCGACATCATGTTAGTCTATCTGGATGACATTTTAGTGTACTCCCCAAGCTTTGAGTCTCATTTGGAACGGCTGGATCTAGTTTTTAAACGTTTGAGAGA
>JBBPBX010060159.1:0-21532 GCA_038048925.1 Garcialebias charrua
TACATATATATTTATATATACAGTATCCGATGGTGGGGGAGGATGCCGGTCAGACCTGGCAGACCCAAACGTATTGTGAGGGTCTGCTGGGAACGTCTGGCAGAGTCTCCCGTAAGACGGAGCTTTAACTCCCACCTCCGGGAGAGCTTTGAACACGTTCCGAGGGAGGCGGGGGACATTGAGCCCGAGTGGGCCATGTTTCGCGCCTCTATTGTCGAGGCAGCTTATCGGAGTTGTGGCCGCAAGGTTGTTGGTGCCTGTCGTGGTGGCAACCCTCGAACCCGGTGGTGGACACCGGCGGTGAGGGATGCTGTCAAGCTGAAGAAGGAGTCCTATTGGGCCTTTTTGGCCTGTGGGACCCCGGAAGCAGCAGATAGGTACCGGCAGTCCAAGCGGCATGCGGCTCGGGTGGTTGCTGAGGCAAAAACTCGGGCGTGGGAGGAGTTCGGAGAGGCCATGGAGAATGACTTCCGTACGGCTTCGAGGCGATTCTGGTCCACCATCCGGCGTCTCAGGGGGGGAAAGCGGTACGCGACCAACACCATTTATGGTGGGGATGGCGTGCTGTTGACCTCAACTCGGGATGTTGTGAGTCGGTGGGCGGAATACTTCGAAGACCTCCTCAATCCTACTGGCACGTCTTCCACTGAGGAAGCGGAGCCTGGGGACTTTGGGTCGGGCTCTCCAATCTCTGGTGCTGAGGTCGCCGAGGTGGTTAAAAAGCTCCGCGGTGGCAAGGCTCCGGGGGTGGATGAGATTCGTCCTGAGTTCCTTAGGGCTCTGGATGTTGTGGGGTTGTGTTGGCTTACGCGACTCTGCAATATCGCGTGGACATCGGGGGCAGTTCCCTTGGATTGGCAGACTGGGGTGGTGGTTCCCCTATTCAAAAAGGGGGACCGTAGGGTGTGTTCCAACTATAGAGGGATCACACTCTTAAGCCTCCCTGGTAAGGTCTATTCAGGGGTTCTGGAGAGGAGGGTCCGTCGGATAGTCGAACCTCGGATTCAGGAGGAGCAGTGTGGTTTTCGTCCTGGTCGTGGAACACTAGACCAGCTCTACACCCTCAACAGGGTCCTGGAGGGTGCGTGGGAGTTTGCCCAACCAGTTTACATGTGCTTTGTAGACTTGGAAAAGGCATTCGACCGCGTCCCTCGGGGGGTTCTGTGGCGGGTACTCCGGGAGTATGGGGTACCAGGCCCATTGA
The DNA here is from genome assembly GCA_038048925.1 of Garcialebias charrua. Lineage (NCBI taxonomy): Eukaryota > Metazoa > Chordata > Actinopteri > Cyprinodontiformes > Rivulidae > Garcialebias > Garcialebias charrua. The sequence continues at coordinate 1,205 of JBBPBX010060159.1, forward strand.
TATGGGCTGTTAGGTCCCTGTACGACCGGTGTCAGAGCTTGGTCCGCATTGCCGGCAGTAAGTCAGGCTCGTTTCCGGTGAGAGTTGGACTCCGCCAAGGTTGCCCTTTGTCACCGATTCTGTTTATAACTTTTATGGACAGAATTTCTAGGCGCAGCCAAGGTGTTGAGAGGATCCGTTTTGGTGGCCTTAGAATCGCTTCTCTGTTTTTTGCAGATGATGTGGTCCTATTGGCTTCATCAGCTCGTGATCTACAGCTTTCGCTGGAGCGGTTTGCAGCTGAATGTGATGCGGCCGGGATGAGGATCAGTTCCTCCAAATCCGAGGCCATGGTCTTGAGCCGGAAAAGGGTAGCGTGCCCTCTCCGGGTCGGGGAGGAGGTCCTTACCCAAGTGGAGGAGTTTAAGTATCTCGGGATCTTGTTCACGAATGAGGGAAAACTGGAGCGTGAGATCGATAGGCGGATAGGTGCAGCGTCCGCAGTGAAGCGGGCGCTGTACCGGTCTGTCGTGGTGAAGAGAGAGCTGAGTCAAAAGGCAAAGCTCTCAATTTACCGATCGATCTACGTTCCCACCCTCATCTATGGTCATGAGCTTTGGGTTATGACCGAAAGAACAAGATCTCGGATACAAGCGGCTGAAATGAGTTTTCTCCGCAGGGTGGCTGGACTCTCCCTTAGAGATAGGGTGAGAAGCTCAGTCATCCGGGAGGGACTCGGAGTAGAGCCGCTGCTTCTCCACATCGAGAGGAGCCAGTTGAGGTGGCTCGGGCATCTGGTTAGGATGCCTCCTGGACGCCTCCCTGGTGAGGTGTTCCGGGCATGTCCCACCGGGAGGAGACCCAGAGGAAGACCCAGGACACGCTGGAGGGACTATGTTTCTCGGCTGGCCTGGGAACGCCTTGGGATTCCCCCAGAGGAGCTGCTCCAAGTGGCTGGGGAGAGGGAAGTCTGGGCCTCCCTACTTAGGCTGCTACCCCCGCGACCCGACCCCGGATAAGCGGAAGAAAATGGATGGATGGATGATATATATATATATATATATATATATATATATATATATATATATATATATATATATATATATATATATATATATACATATATATTTATATATACACACATTGATGATGGTGGAGTACACTACTTTGGACAAAACTGAAAGTGGCATGCATCCTAAAAAATCTGCGCCGCTCCATTGTCCCAGTTGATCAACAAGTGTGTTCCAAACTAAAACATTTGTAATATAAACTTAACAATATGTAATCAATCAATTCCAATCAAAATATCAAAGCAACTTTATTTAAATACTGTAAATGTTACATGTCAATAAAATTGTAACAGTTTTAAAAAATGAAAGATTGGTGTTATTTGTAGAAACAGAAAAACATATTACTAAATCTGCAGTTATGTATGAAATATGAACTTAAAATATCATCACTGGAATCTTAACCTGTTGTTCCAAAACATGTAACAATAATTAAAAGTAAAATTTGGCCAATAGCTCAGGTAAAAATGCTGACCTGTAGAACATTTCTACATTTTTCACTGCTTCTGTAAAGAACTCACCATCAGACACAATCCTCTGTGAATAAAGTCATCTGACCCAGAACTAAAGTTCTTTAGTTTGTAGCAGGTCGCTTTTGTAAAAGAGTCCACGAGGCTCAATGAGATTTACCTGACTAAATAAAGGTTGAATGAAAAACACCATGAAGTCACAGTACCCCTGCTCCGTCACAAACTGAGCTTGTACCTGTTTGACCTCTGCTGAGTTCATAGGACCTGTTTGTGTTGTCAATGCAGGACTGTTCTTTTTTTAACTGAGGCACCGAGGACATCTTTGGCACAATGTCGACATTTTATTTACAAAACACCATTGTCACAGCAGGTGCAGGAGAGCAGAGCATCAGGAGAAGCTCTGAGGTCTGTTCGGTTGCAGTTGATGTGTACCGTAGTCTGGAGTCACAAGATCAGATCCTGATGCAGCAGTTCAGCGATGGCTTCATATGTCTGGCTGGCTGTTTTCACTGCCCCATCTGACAAACAACACAAAATTATTGTTATAATCTCCTCTAAACATCATTATCGTTTGCTTTTATCTGTCATTTTCAAAGTTTGGAGTGTTTGTGTCATGACATACTTGCTTTACAGTGCAGTGACTTGTCCCATCCTTGTCCAAGGACACCCACGGCTAGAGGATCTTTATACAGGAACTGACTGATTAACCTGAAATGATACACATTACACATTAATACAGGCCTATAGACCTAAGTGACAAATTTATGGATTTTTTCCCATATTTATAAACCATTTTTGGACTGGGATATGACCATTTCCATTTATTCTGACTGAACCAAAACAAACCAAAAACAAAAACAGAAAGTACTGTAGATAGCAGCAGTAACATGTATGGCATGAGGTTGGCGGTTGTATCACGTAATATGAAAATGTGGCTATAATGATAAATTCAAAAAAGTTCAAGACAAAAACAACTGGACTTTATTTATTATACTATACTTTAGACTTTTTTTTCCTTCCTTGCACTTTTTAGAATTTACCATGTCCTGGATGACTGAGAATCTTCACTCGCTATTAATGATTCAAACGGCCTGCCATACACCTCATTCTGCTCTGCTTCGAACCTTGAAAACAGCTGCACCGCCTCGGCGAATTTGACCATTAAAGTGCATGTATTAAGCAAATGATAGACTCAGACACACCTCTGCTACAATTATAGCTAATAAATAATTGTTTAGGTGCTTTTCTTAATAAATTTCAGAGAAAGAGTTGCGCTCCTACTTCCTGGTTCTGTCCCCTGCGTTCACGGAGCACCAAGCGCGAAACTAGTTTAAATAAAGCTGATTAGACCATTAATTAAGAAAACGTTAGACTGAGACACCTTACCCCTCCCTGGGCTGCCACCTTACCCCTCCCTGGGCTGCCACCTTACCGTGGTGGAGGGGTTTGAGTGTCCCAATGATCCTAGGAGCTATGCTGTCAGGGGCTTCATGCCCCTAGTAGGGCCACCCAAGGCAGACAGGTCCTAGGTGAGGGACCAGACAAAGCGCAGCCCAAAGACCCCTTATGATGAATTCAATTAATGGAAACAATGTTCCCTCGCCCGGACGTGGGTCACCGGGGCCCCACTCTGGAGCCAGGCCCGGAGGAGGGGCACGTTGGCGAGCGCCTGGTGGCCGGGCTTTTACCCATGGAGCTCGGCCGGGCACAGCCCGAAGAGGAGACGTGGGTCCCCCTTCCCATGGGCTCACCACCTGTGAGAGGGGCCAAAGGGGTCGGGTGCATTGTGGAATGGGTGGTGGCCGAGGGCGGGGACCCTGGCGGTCTGATCCTCGGCTACAGAAGCTGGCCATTGGGACATGGAATGTCACCTCTCTGGTGGGGAAGGAGCCTGAGCTAGTGTGTGAGGTTGAGAGGTTCCGGCTAGAAATAGTCGGACTCACCTCAACGCATGGCTCTGGCTCTGGAACCAGTTTCCTTGAGAGGGGTTGGACACTCTTCCACTCTGGAGTTGCCCCTGGTGAGAGGCGCCGAGCAGGAGTGGGCATACTTGTTGCCCCCCATCTTGGTGCCTGTACGTTGGGGTTCACCCCGGTGAACGAGAGGGTAGCCTCCCTTCGCCTACGTGTGGGGGGACGGGCTCTGACTGTTGTTTGTGCCTATGCGCCAAACGGCAGCGCAGATTACCCACCCTTTTTGGAGTCCTTGGAGGGGGTATTGGAGGGTGCGCCTCCTGGGGACTCCCTTGTTCTGCTGGGGGACTTCAACGCTCACGTGGGCAATGACAGTGAGACCTGGAGGGGTGTGGTTGGGAGGAACGGCCCCCCTGATCTGAACCCGAGTGGTGTTCTGTTGTTGGACTTCTGTGCTCGTCATGGATTGTCCATAACGAACACCATGTTCAGGCATAAGGGTGTCCATATGTGCTCTTGGCACCAGGACACCCTAGGTCGCAGTTCGATGATCGACTTTGTTGTCGTCTCATCTGATCTGCGGCCGCATGTCCTGGACACTCGGGTGAAGAGAGGGGCGGAGCTGTCAACTGACCACTACCTGGTGATGAGTTGGCTCCGATGGTGGGGGAGGATGCCGGTCAGACCTGGCAGACCCAAACATATTGTGAGGGTCTGCTGGGAACGTCTGGCAGAGTCTCCCGTAAGACGGAGCTTTAACTCCCACCTCCGGGAGAGCTTTGAACACGTTCCGAGGGAGGCGGGGGACATTGAGCCCGAGTGGGCCATGTTCCGCGCCTCTATTGTCGAGGCAGCTTATCAGAGTTGTGGCCGCAAGGTTGTTGGTGCCTGTCGTGGTGGCAACCCTCGAACCCGGTGGTGGACGCCAGCGGTGAGGGATGCTGTCAAGCTGAAGAAGGAGTCCTATTGGGCCTTTTTGGACTGTGGGACCCCGGAAGCAGCAGATAGGTACCGGCAGTCCAAGCGGCATGCGGCTCGGGTGGTTGCTGAGGCAAAAACTCGGGCGTGGGAGGAGTTCGGAGAGGCCATGGAGAATGACTTCCGTACGGCTTCGAGGCGATTCTGGTCCACCATCCGGCGTCTCAGGGGGGGAAAGCGGTACGCGACCAACACCATTTATGGTGGGGATGGCGTGCTGTTGACCTCAACTCGGGATGTTGTGAGTCGGTGGGCGGAATACTTCGAAGACCTCCTCAATCCTACTGGCACGTCTTCCACTGAGGAAGCGGAGCCTGGGGACTTTGGGTCGGGCTCTCCAATCTCTGGTGCTGAGGTCGCCGAGGTGGTTAAAAAGCTCCGCGGTGGCAAGGCTCCGGGGGTGGATGAGATTCGTCCTGAGTTCCTTAGGGCTCTGGATGTTGTGGGGTTGTGTTGGCTTACGCAACTCTGCAATATCGCGTGGACATCGGGGGCAGTTCCCTTGGATTGGCAGACTGGGGTGGTGGTTCCCCTATTCAAAAAGGGGGACCATAGGGTGTGTTCCAAATGTGGCAAGATGTCCTGCGGACATTAAATGCACCACACAGTTGCTGTGATGCGATTGGTGAATCTGGGGCTGGCTTCCGGTATAAAACTGGCCCAGCTCTCAGGGTTAGTTACACGTCATCCGCCTTCCGGCGGCGTTGGCTTGCTGTGTCACGCGCTGGCGTAATTGGGTGTTTTCAGTCGCTATGGACTGTTTTAGCGACCACCGTTGCAAGCTTCCTGCTTCCCTCTCCTGTTAGAGGTGGAGCAGCTCGGTGTTCGCTGCTGTTTGTCCTTTGCAACGTCTACTTCCTGTTGTCCGTGACGACGTCTACCTCCTGGTTGTCCGTGGCCGTTCTGCGGCGGTCTGGACTGTCCCGACTGGTTCTGCTCCTCATCCGGGTCGTCCCTCGCCTGCCGGCTGGTCCTGGGACTGTTTGGGGCCCGCTGTCTGGACGGCGTGGCGTGGGCTACGTCACGTCCTGTGGGCCGAGCTGAAGCCGACTGATGCCAACTCAACCACTCACACAGGCGTCGGTTGTAGTGACGTCTCTTTGGGTGCAACGGATTTCGCCAGGGCAGACTTTGGACTGATCGATAAAAGGATCTCTTCAGGCGGTGACAGTAGTCTTGTTTGTGTGTGTGTGTGTGTGTGTGTGCGTGCGTGCGTGCGTGCGTGCGTGCGTGTGTGTGTGAGTTCCTTCCTGTTTTTAGAATATGGATGTGAATTGCACTTTTCTAGAAATGAGCTAGAATTGCCTTTTTAAAACTGTGTATTTTAAATTTAGTACTTTATTAAACAAACAACTGTGCAATTTAATTGGTGTGTGTGAATCTGTCTCAAGCCTCCTCTGCAACGGGTCTACGTGCCTTAAGGGTAATTTTTTTAGTAAAGTTTTTAACCAAATTCACTTTCTTTTATTAAAAATAGATTATTTATTTTTTAAACTAGATTATTTATTTTTTAAACTAAAGTTTCCCTATTTTATCAACACCCGTTTCGGCTACACAACTATAGGGGGATCACACTCTTAAGCCTCCCTGGTAAGGTCTATTCAGGGGTTCTGGAGAGGAGGGTCCGTCGGATAGTCGAACCTCGGATTCAGGAGGAGCAGTGTGGTTTTCGTCCTGGTCGTGGAACACTAGACCAGCTCTACACCCTCAACAGGGTCCTGGAGGGTGCGTGGGAGTTTGCCCAACCAGTTTACATGTGCTTTGTGGACTTGGAAAAGGCATTCGACCGCGTCCCTCGGGGGGTTCTGTGGGGGGTACTCCGGGAGTATGGGGTACCAGGCCCTTTGATATGGGCTGTTAGGTCCCTGTACGACCGGTGTCAGAGCTTGGTCCGCATCGCTGGCAGTAAGTCAGGCTCGTTTCCGGTGAGAGTTGGACTCCGCCAAGGTTGCCCTTTGTCACCGATTCTGTTCATAACTTTTATGGACAGAATTTCTAGGCGCAGCCAAGGTGTTGAGAGGATCCGTTTTGGTGGCCTTAGAATCGCTTCTCTGTTTTTTGCAGATGATGTGGTCCTATTGGCTTCATCAGTTCGTGATCTACAGCTTTCGCTGGAGCGGTTTGCAGCTGAATGTGATGCGGCCGGGATGAGGATCAGTTCCTCCAAATCCGAGGCCATGGTCTTGAGCCGGAAAAGGGTAGCATGCCTTCTCCGGGTCGGGGAGGAGGTCCTTCCCCAAGTGGAGGAGTTTAAGTATCTCGGGGTCTTGTTCACGAATGAGGGAAAACTGGAGCGTGAGATCGATAGGCGGATAGGTGCAGCATCCGCAGTGAAGCGGGCGCTGTACCGGTCTGTCGTGGTGAAGAGAGAGCTGAGTCAAAAGGCAAAGCTCTCAATTTACCGATCGATCTACGTTCCCACCCTCATCTATGGTCATGAGCTCTGGGTTATGACCGAAAGAACGAGATCTCGGATACAAGCGGCTGAAATGAGTTTTCTCCGCAGGGTGTCTGGACTCTCCCTTAGAGATAGGGTGAGAAGCTCAGTCATCCGGGAGGGACTCGGAGTAGAGCCGCTGCTTCTCCACATCGAGAGGAGCCAGTTGAGGTGGCTCGGGCATCTGGTTAGGATGCCTCCTGGACGCCTCCCTGGTGAGGTGTTCCGGGCATGTCCCACCGGGAGGAGACCCAGAGGAAGACCCAGGACACGCTGGAGGGACTATGTTTCTCGGCTGGCCTGGGAACGCCTTGGGATTCCCCCAGAGGAGCTGCTCCAAGTGGCTGGGGAGAGGGAAGTCTGGGCCTCCCTACTTAGGCTGCTACCCCCGCGACCCGACCCCGGATAAGCGGAAGAAAATGGATGGATGGATGGATGGATAGACTGAGACACACCTCTGCTATAATTTCGAGCTAACAAATAATTGTTTATGTGATTTTCTTGTTAAATTACAGAGAAACGAGCCGTTCCGCCATATATATTTTTTTCTTTTTTCCTAAAAGCCTCTCGGCTGTTGCCTGAAGCCAGTCTCTGAAACTGTCTTTTCGCAGTCCAAAAAAGCTAAGAAACAGTTGCATGACTCACTGGAAATATGTTTAAAGTTAGAAAACACTCACCTGCGCAGACACCTCTTGAAAAATCTTTTCATTGCACGTCACTCCATCCAGCTCCCTCTGACTATTTTCATCGGCCAGCAAATACAGAAAAGCCTGAACCTCCGCGTTTGACCACGGTTGTGACATAATTATTAGCCTGTGTTAATTCTAAAAAATATGCTCCTCCGACTTGTTGTTCTCGATTTTGACGGGATGGCAGTTTGCATTTCCTGGAAGACTGAATCTCCGACCTCAGACCTAGGAATACGCCCCCTGACCAATCAGTGACCACACTGTGCTGATGTCATAACTGGACCCTACAAGAACTAGACCTATGTACCCCAGTCAAGAAGGTCCCAAAATAGGTCTGGTTTCACGTGAACAGGCCCTGTGGGTACACTCCATAACTAGTTGTTAACTAGTTACGAAGGAGACCGAACGAGCGCGAACAGGCCCTGTGGATAAAGGGCAAAAGTAAATGAAACTATTATGAAAATAGTTCCAAGCGGTGTTCACGTCATTGATTAATATAATACGTTGCCAATCAAAGTGGGATAGATCCCAGAGGAATGACTCTTCACAAAAATGTTTCAAATCCCTTTTTTGAATTATTCTGGGCTTAGAAGGAGGAAGTTTAATCGTGCTAAGAGCTGTTATCACACAGTGATCACTTAGAATGTTAGCAAATACACCTGTACCAGGGAATTTGTGAGGCATATTTGTTAGAAACAGATCTAAGATGGAAAATTCTTCAGGACAATTTTTGTTTGGTCTAGTGGGAGAGTTAGGGCCAGTTTACACGGCGCGTATTTTGAGTGTAACCGCTACTTTTTCTTTGCGACTTTGCTTATCGCCTACACGACGCTGCTGGCCCCCCTCGATGACACCGATACTTTCCTGACCCTGCTCTCAAGGTGGAACTTTTTCGCTGACCCCCCGCTGATAATGTAAACATCTCCCGTGGAGCTTTTGTGTCAACCACATGCGCGCAGCCCGCATGCGCGTGGACAGTCTGACATTTCACGTGTCACGTTGCAAAATATAACAGTTTAACAATAATAAACAGTATTTATGTTGGCGTGGGAGATGTAAATTTATCTGAACTACAGTATCTATCTGGACTCGTTACATTTTTTAAACAGTGCGTAACGTGCTGTGAAAATGAAGACACCAGGTTTATTTTTTATTTATTTATTTATTCAGCACCAAAGTTTAAACACAAACACTGAGAATTAAACTGAACACACTATTAAAACACGTGAACCGAACTGTAACTACGTTAATGAACTGGACTCTTGCTGTGTGTTCATCTGGACCCATCAGAACCGCCGAACCGTCTGCCTGCTGGAACGACAGCTTCTCCACCTGGCAGAAATAAATAAATAAATAAATAAAAACTCAGTTGTTGTGTGATCAAAGTAAACACAAGCAAACATTATATTAAGAACGTTGATTTACCTGCTGTAAGTCAGCTGTATCACGGAGTAAAGTCCGGTTCTGGTCCACAGTCCACTCAGCGGTTCTGGTTCTGGTCCACAGTCTCAGCGTCTAGTGTGCAGCTTGTTAGATGAAGCGGGTCCCACTGACTCAAATCTGTTGACTCTTGTCCAAATTCCAGCTTTAACTTGTTGTTAACTTGTTGACAACAACTTGTAGTTAGCTGATTTTAGCCAGAGAGGAAAGCAGACGAGGCAGCTGCACTGTTTACCTCAGGCAGCGCATGCGTAGTAGTGAAGGTTCCAAAAATCACAGCGCCATCTAAAGGCCCAGCATGGTAACTACAGTGAAATCATGAGGACGGGGGGTTGGAGGGGGAGAGAGTCGTATCCACAGAATTCGACAGTGTCAACGCAAAACTTTTCACCTAATTAACATACCCAAAACATCCGTTTCCCCCACACAGTGTCCGTGTAAACAGGGCCTTAGAGTTGGGTTAGATTGAGAGATAGGCAACATTCCTTGAATTTATCACAGAGGGGGGTCGACTTATCCCAGTCAATGTTGAAATCTCCTGCCACCAAAATTTCATTGTATTTTAAATTTCCTATGAATTCTGTCAGGGAGGACAGAGCCTCGGGTGTTGCGGAGGGGGGACGATAACAGTCCACTACAGATAAGATCTGACCTCCTTTCAAAGGGATGTTCACATCTAAAGCCTCAAACTGGTTTGGGATTGTTTTTTTAGACGCAATACTGGCAGCCAAAGAATCTCTGATGTAGATAGCGACTCCACCCCCCCCCTTTTTTCACTATCACATTGATAGATCTTAAACCCATTGATTACCAGATCATTATTCAGAACAGATTTGTTGAGCCAAGTTTCAGAGATGAAGATCACATCTGCCCCAGAAGAACTGACCTGAATTTTCAAGTAATCAAGTTTTTTTAGAAGGCTACGAGTGTTTACATGCAGGAAACGAAGACCAGACTTATTTTTAAAGTCATTTGGTGTACTATAGTTAGTGGGGGGGGGGCTGAATCCCTGAGATCAATAACATTATTATCAGACATTTTCTTGACTTCTTTGTCACTGATGTGTAATTACAGGAGTTAACAGTGTGACATTTTGCCCCCATAATTGAACCATGAGAAACATTAATGAAGACACGATCATTCAGAACCTAAAAACAGTGAAAGTTGAAGTGATGGGCAGATCCAGATGTGTTAATAAGATTCAGTGATTCCAGATAGTCTGAGATCTGAAAATAATGGCAATAATATGAATGGTGCAGAAAAGTCTCAGACCATAAAGCGTCACAAGTTAAATGGGCAAACAAATCCGTTGTGGAGGCCCAACTACAGTTTGAATTGGGCTGAGGGGGGCCCCAGCCCCCTTGTGAATAAGAATGGATGTGGCCATGGGGGACAGAAGCTGGACCCAGAATCAACGAATAGAAACAAATAATTTGTAGCAAATAGTAGAGTGAACTCTTAGGCAGTACTTAGGCTGCTACCCCCGCGACCCGACCCCGGATAAGCGGAAGAAAATGGATGGATAGATGGATGGATGGATAGTAGAGTGAACTGCCAGAAGATCCTCCTGAAATTAAAGGCATGGTCCAAGCCTGTTTCAGGTCAGCAGGGAGCAGCAGCGGGAAAACAAGCACCAAAACAGCGCAGCTGCAGCCACTCCGCGCTTCACGTCACTCTGCTCGTCCGATCACCATAGCACGAAAGGCCACCTTCCCACGAAGAGGCTGAAGTCGTTACTACCCATCTCTGCTCCTGTTCAGTTTCAGCAGCACTTCAAAGCAGCCGCGCGTCACCTCCAGTGACTCCAGGTGAGAGCAGTGGTTCCCACGGTGGTGAGACCGGCTTTAATGTAGAATAGGGATGCGCGGTATAACCGGTACACGGTATAAACGATATAAATTTAGCCTACGATAGAGATCTGTCTTCTACCGGCTAACCGCAGAAAATCACAGTTGTCCGATTTAATCTTTACTTTTTTTAGTTTAAAACTGTGCATAAGTGGTGTTGAAGTGTACAATCAAAGTTGTCAGAGTTAATCGATACTTTTTTGTGTTGAAAACTGTGCGTAAGTGATGTTAAAAGTATTTTCTTCGAGTGCTAAGCTACAAGCTAACTTCGTCCGGCTTGTGTTGCCATATTCGGACGCATGCGCAAAACGCTGCGTTCCGTCGAGTTTTTTTGTTGTTGTTGAAAGTTAAAGTAAGCGTTGGTCAGCTTTAAATTAGAGTTGTCAGATTTAATCTAAACTTTTTTTAGTTTAAAACTGTGCATAAGTGGTGTTAAAGTCTTTTCTTCGAGTGCTAAGTATTGAAGCTATATGCTAACTTCGTCCGGCTTGCCGTAGTTTTGCCTTATTCGGACGCATGCGCAAAACGCTGCGTTCCGTCGAAAGTTTTTTTTTGTGTGTGTCGAAAGTTAAAGTAAGCGTTGGTCAGCTTTAGAGAAACCTGCCCTCTGATCTGTGAATAGAACGCTGTGTTGTGTGATTTTACTGCGAGACCCTCTGGTCAAAGCCACAGAGTAAACTGGTTCTTCTTCTGGTCGCCTTGTCAGCTCTCCTTAAAGCTGAAGGAGACGCCCTCTAGAGGGTTGGAGGGTGAAGTGTTTTCAGTGTAAAATGCTGCTCTGCTGTTCGTTTCTTAAGTGACAATATTGGAAACTGTTAAGAGTTAACAACATATTCTTTAGTTTAAAACTTATGGCTAAAACTACACAAGATATTTTTATATTTTGCACTGTTTTGCACTGCAAGAAAGAAGCCTAATGCTTGAGTTGTTAATTATTTAAAAACTCTGGACCTAGTAGTGAAATTTTCTTAATAGAGATTATTTTGTAGTTTTCAAAATAAATTATGGCAAAAGGACAAACTATGCTTTTTTTTTTCATTTCTATTGCAATTTTTATACCAAAAACATATCGCGATATATATCGTTATCGCCACCCTTCACAATACATATCGTGATATGAATTTTAGGCCATATCGCACATTCCTAATGTAGAACGAAGTCCCCCACAGCCAACTTGGTTCAGTTCTGGTCTGGGGCACAGGTTCGACCAGGTACACTTCCCCCCACGCCACGAGGCCAATTCAAACAAACAAAGGGCAGCAGAAAAGTCAGCATAAAACTTCCCTGCAAATCTTGTTTGAACCAGGAGAACCACAGATCCAGATGGGAAGTTCAGTTTGGATCCAGTGAGAGTGGCAAAGAAACACTGGGGCTTCGTGGGACGGCTCCCAAGCTCGAGGACTCACCTGGCTTGCAAGATGCGCTCAGAATGACCGGTGGAGTGTAGCGGCCGGTCCTGGGCCGGAATTTTTTTTTTTTTTTTGGACGGTCCAGTTCGGCTCTCTGAGTCAGTTGGAAGGTGGACCAACTTTAGTCCAATTCAAAAAAACGGGTCAGTTTGATGATAAAGACTACAGAGAGACCAGAGGGAGCAGCTGTTCGTCAGCTCGCCGGAACCGGAAGTACATGCTCTCGTCAATATTTAATTTATTTTTGTGCATTACTGATAAAACAGCTTGAGAAATCTCAGGAAAAATCATGTAATATTGGATCATTTTCTTCGATAAATGACAAAGTATAATATTTTGTCTCATTTGTTTAACTGGGTTCTCTTCATCTACTTTTGGGACTTGTGTGAAAATCTGATGATGTTTTAGGTCATTTTTATGCAGAAATTTATAAAGTTTTAAAGGCTTCACAAACTTTCAAGCATCGCTGTATGTGTGAATTTAAAGTTATAATTGTGCCTGATGTTCACGTTTTCTGTGGTCCCTGCAGATGTTCAGCAGATGGTTCTGATTAAAGAAGCTCCTGAAGTACAGATGCTTGGGGTGGATCAACAGGATCCAGAGACCCTCAACATAAAGGAGGAAGATGAGGAACTGTGGACCAGTCAAGAGGGAGAGCAGTTTTGTGTGAAAACAGAGACTGATGACCCCGGGTTTGCATTCACTGCTGTTCCTTTGAAGAGTGAGGAAGATGAAGAGAAACGTCTATTTTTACAGCTTCATCAGCACCAAGTAAAAGAGGAAGATCTTCCAACCAGCAGTTCAGCTGACCAGATGAAAGCATCAACTGGTGGAGAGGACTGTGGAGGAGCAGAGACTACCAGGAACCCAGATCTAAATACTTATGGAGATGATTGCAGCTCTTCAGAGACTGAAGTCAGTGAGGATGATGAAGGTGATGATGTGAATGACTCTGACTCTCAGCTAAAAGACTTATCAGACTCTGGGTCAGAACCTGAAGACGGTGACAAAGACTGGAAGAAGAGCAGAGCTCCTGAGTCAGGCGTAAACACTGTCAACAAATCTTGCAGCTTCACTGAGCATGGGAAACAATTTCACAAGACAAGTCAGTCAGTGATGTCTTCAAGTTGTTTGGTTGTCAAGGAATGTGTTGAAGTGAAGAAAACTGGAGGCTCAGTCAAGAAAAGACAGTCAAGACAGACCTCATTTAGTTGTAAAGACTGTGGAAAAAGATTTAACAGAAAGGGTGATCTAAACAGACACATGATAGTTCACACAGGACAGAAAGCATTTGTTTGTGATCTGTGTGGACAAAGGTTTGGACAGAAGTCAACTTTAAACAAACACATGATAGTTCACACAGGACAGAAAGCATTTGTTTGTGATCTTTGTGGACAAAGGTTTGGACAGAAGTCAAATTTAAACACACACATGATAGTTCACACAGGACAGAAAGCATTTGCTTGTGATCTTTGTGGACAAAGGTTTGGACAGAAGTCACATTTAAACAGACACATGATAGTTCACACAGGACAGAAAGCATTTGCTTGTGATCTTTGTGGACAAAGGTTTGGACGGAAGTCAACTTTAAACACACACATGATAGTTCACACAGGACAGAAAGCATTTGCTTGTGATCTTTGTGGACAAAGGTTTGGACGGAAGTCACATTTAAACACACACATGATAGTTCACACAGGACAGAAAGCATTTGCTTGTGATCTTTGTGGACAAAGGTTTGGACAGAAGTCAAATTTAAACACACACATGATAGTTCACACAGGACAGAAAGCATTTGTTTGTGATCTTTGTGGACACAGGTTTGGATGCAAGTCAGATTTAAACAAACACATGATAGTTCACACAGGACAGAAAGCATTTGCTTGTGATCTTTGTGGACACAGGTTTGGATGCAAGTCAGATTTAAACAAACACATGATAGTTCACACAGGACAGAAAGCATTTGTTTGTGATCTTTGTGGACAAAGGTTTGGACAGAAGTCAATTTAAACAAACACATGATAGTTCACACAGGACAGAAAGCATTTGTTTGTGATCTTTGTGGACACAGGTTTGGATGCAAGTCAGATTTAAACAAACACATGATAGTTCACACAGGACAGAAAGCATTTGCTTGTGATCTTTGTGGACAAAGGTTTGGACATAAGTCAACTTTAAATACACACATGATAGTTCACACAGGACAGAAAGTATTTGCTTGTGATCTTTGTGGACAAAGGTTTGGACAGAAGTCAACTTTAAACACACACATGATAGTTCACACAGGACAGAAAGCATTTGTTTGTGATCTTTGTGGACACAGGTTTGGATGCAAGTCAGATTTAAACAAACACATGATAGTTCACACAGGACAGAAAGCATTTGCTTGTGATCTTTGTGGACAAAGGTTTGGACAAAGTCAACTTTAAACACACACATGATAGTTCACACAGGACAGAAAGCATTTGCTTGTGATCTTTGTGGACAAAGGTTTGGACGGAAGTCACATTTAAACACACACATGATAGTTCACACAGGACAGAAAGCATTTGTTTGTGATCTTTGTGGACAAAGGTTTGGACGGAAGTCAACTTTAAACACACACATGATAGTTCACACAGGACAGAAAGCATTTGCTTGTGATCTTTGTGGACAAAGGTTTGGACTGAAGTCAACTTTAAACAAACACATGATAGTTCACACAGGACAGAAAGCATTTGCTTGTGATCTTTGTGGACACAAGTTTGGACAGAAGTCAACTTTAAACAAACACATGATAGTTCACACAGGACAGAAAGCATTTGCTTGTGATCTTTGTGGACACAGGTTTGGACAGAAGTCAAATTTAAACAGACACATGAGGATCCACATCAGAGAAAAGCAGTTTAACTGAATAATAACCTTTGTTTTGTGTTTTTTAATCTCATATAAAATAATGTATTCCTTTCAGTAATGTTTTTTCTTTGTACCTTTATTATAGCCTGGTTAAAACCAGACCCTTGTCCTTCACGTTGCTTTGTACTAGGGTCTGGGACTTCTCCCATAAACAACGATTTCTCCGGTCGATTTTTGACCGGACCAATCAGAGAACAGAAGGCGGAGTTTTGAATGACGTCGACTGACGTCGTCAGTTAAAATGACTGCCGCCACGAAGGAATTTTCAAGAAAAGAAGGTAAAAAACTATTATTTCTTTGCTGAGAAAAAATATATTTCTTAGCTGACGTTATATCAGAAGTGTTCCTGAGCTTAACAGTTCCTAAATCGATTCACGAAATGGTCAAATCTGCTGGATTTAAATAGTTTCGGTTTGACGTTTTCCAAACAGCCTCGGGTGCGCTACGAAAATAAATTATAAAAAATCGAATTTTATCTCAAATGTTTCATCCAGGCCAACAGTCAGTAAATTAAAGACATATAATTACACACTGGTAGCAGAAAAAATATCCACCGAGTGGTTTCTGAGCTATTTATCTGAATAGCCTGGACCTCGCCAGGCTAAACTAACAAAACTCCGCCTTCTGTTCTCTGATTGGTCCGGTCAAAAATCGACCGGAGAAATCGTTGTTTATGGGAGAAGTCCCAGACGCTAGTACGAAGCAAAGTGAAGGACAAGGGTCTGGTTTTAACCAGGCTACCTTTATTACCAAACGTTAGATTTTTATATTTGACCACTAGGTGGTGCTTTGATTTTTAATATGAGAGCTTCAGTAATAATCTAGTTCAACTTACACCAGAAGAGGTACATCTTTCATGGTCAGTCACTGAGGAGTCCCGTCTCAACGGTGGACGACCGGTGCAAACAAGCTACACTCAGCTAAATGCACAGCAAACAGTTAAAACGTGCTGCAAACACATGAATAATCCTAACTCCTAAACAAAAAAACAAATGCAACAGAAAATAAATCTTCAATCACAGAAAATAAATGAAGAAACACACAATCAAAAAAAAAACATGCTGCAAATACCAAAAACACCAAAACAACTGAAAATGAGATGTGTTAAAAACAACAACAAAAAAAAGTATACAGACCACTAGGGGGGCTTGTCCACCAAGTCACATTGGACCATACCCCGGCCCCTGTAAATACATTTTAGCTGAGCTGCCACTTTCTAAAGTCATAATACTTTCATAGTATGCAAGGATACATAAAATGTCTCAAGTAAAGAGAGGTTTTGGTAATGTAAGTGTAGGAGAACAACGGAGTGTCTCCAGGATGTAAGAAATGTTTTGTTGAAAACAATGTGGAAATCCACGATGAAAGTGAAATCACAAATGGATTTAACAATTCTTTTGTGAAAGTTGGATCTAACCTTGCTGCTAAAATACCAAAATTGGACACAAATACAGGTCATTCCATTAATAGTAGTGTAAATAGCATGTTTCTAAAGGGAACCGAAAAGGAAGAAATACTGATGGTACCGGTAGTCAAAAAAATTGCTGATATAAGATCAAAAGACTGTGAAGATATGGACATGATGGTTATAAAAGAAATCATAAGTTATGTTATCGAGCCATTCACATATATTCGTAATTTGTCATTTTCATCTGGAATATTTCCGAACAGTATGAAAATATCTAATGTGGTTCCTCTTTTTAAGAATGGTGACAGGTGTCTATATAACAACTACAGACCTATTTCATTGCTGCCACATATCTCAAACATTTTAGAAAACTTATTTGTATTTAGATTTGACCTTTTTCTAGATAAACATAACATTTTAAGTAACAGTCAATATGGGTTCAGATCAAATAAATCAACTTCCATAGTTCTTATGGAGTTGACGGAATATGTAACTGCAGCAGTGGATCAAAAACTATATTGTGTTAGTGTGTTTGTTGATCTAAAAAAGGCGTTTGATACAATTGACCATACTATTCTACTTGGAAAATTGGATAAATATGGTATCAGAGGACCTGCTTTGCAGTGGATACGTAGCTATTTGCATGACAGAAAACAATTTGTACAAATATCAAAAAAGGCGTTCAATACAGGATCAACTGGACTTTATTTGTTGCAGAAAACGTTTCGACTTCTGTCCAGAAGTCTTTTTCAATTCTGAATGGAAGCTGTGAGAACGAGAAGTTTTATACAGGCTTACAAGTCACGCACCAACATATGAAATTGGAAACTGAAATAACACCACAAATTAACTAAAATGCCCATTCTATTTAAATTGACAAAACGACACATCCCAGCTTAAACAAAAGGGGGTTTGTAACACATACATGTAAATTGAAAGATCACACCTAACAGTAGGAGGTTCCCTTGAGGTCTCTGTTAGAAGACACAAAACTGTATGTAAATTGACAAACAACACCTCCCAAACAACAACAGAGGCTACTCAGAGAACTTTGTTAGTCTAATTTACAGACAAGGCATCCCTGCTCCCATCCGGTGTAAAACGTTTCGGAATCAAATCCAAAACTGAGTTATAAGTCTTAGACAGTTGAAATCTCAGACCTCCTCCTCTGTTAAGAGAAGGTTTTTCTCTCTTAACATTCAATTCAAAATTCTCATGTATGTCTACAAATCGCTGAACAGTCTCGCCCCCGCCTATCTCTCGGATCTGATACACCCATATGTTCCTCCACGTGCTTTGAGGTCAGAGGATCAGGTACTCTTAATAGTTCCAGAAACTCGCCTTAAGCGCAGGGGTGACAGAGCGTTCTCTGTAGCAGGCCCAAGACTCTGGAACGAGTTACCGCTGCTCATCAAACAGGCCCCCTCCCTCTCGGTTTTCAAATCCCGGTTAAAAACTCACTACTACTCCATCGCTTTCAATGCCAGCTGATGTGTACTGGATCGTTTGATTTATGATCTGCAATGTTTTTATGTTTTTCGTGTTGTACTTCATTGTATGTGTTGCCTGTTGCGTGTTTGTTTGTCCAGCACTTTGGTGGACTTGTTCCTGTTTAAAGTGCTTTATAAATAAAATGGTATGGTATGGTATGGTAACATACACAGCTTCCTTTACCCCCCTCTCAAACCATCTGTGTTCTCGGTCCAAAATTTGTAAAATTTGTACAAATAGATTATTTCAGATCTGGACTCTGTAGTGTTTCATGTGTAGTGCCACAGGGCTCTGTATTGGGACCAAAGTGGTTTATTTTATGTATCAATGATCTGTTGGATGTGTCTGGTATTCTCAATTGTGTCCTTTTTGCTGATGACACCACTTTTTTTTATTCGAGTTATGACTTGGAAAAATTGTTAGAGTTAATAAGGAGTTTGTCAAGATACAAACTTGGTTTGATTTAAATAAGCTATCATTGAACACAGATAAAACAAACTATATGATTTTTAGTAATGAAAAGATATCTTCTGCTGTTCCTTTCATAATTAATGGTGTTGAAATATGTAGTGAATGAAACAAAGTTTTTGGGAATAATTATTGATGATGAACTGTCTTGGAAGCAGCACAAAAATTCTGTTAAAACAAAAATATCTAAATCCACGGCTGTATTATACAGAGTGAAAGACTTATTGAACGATAAAGCCTTGTATTTGCTGTGTAATGCAATAATTGTACCACATTTGAATTACTGTGTTGATGTTTGGGGAACAGCGTGCAGAACTATAACAAAGCCTATTATTATCTTACAGAAAAGAGCTATAAGAATCATAACAAGAGTGCATTACTGTCATCCATCTAATATATTGTTTTCTAAAATGAAACTATTGAAGTTCTATGATCTGGTGGAATATAATACAGGGAGTCCTCGAGTTACGTACGAGTTACGTTTCTACGCACTGTTCGTATTCCGATTTTGACGTAAGTCGGAAATCGGTACACGTGGCGTTCGTAAGTCCGGATTTTTTGATGTAAGTCGGAACTCAGATCACATGGCGTTCTTACGCTGCGCCGCACACCCGTTTATCGACATGAGACTGAACAAGCGTACATCTTCTTCTTCTTCTTTCGGCTTTTCCCTTTTCAGGGGTCGCCACAGCGAGTCATCCTCCTCCACCTCACTCTGTCCTCTGCATCCTCTGTCCTCACTCCAACTACCTTCATGTCCTCTCTAACTGCATCCATATATCTCCTCTTTGGCCTTCCTCTGTGTCTTTTTCCTGGCATCTGCATTTCTAACATCCTTCTACCAATATACCCACTGTCCCTCCTCTGGACATGTCCAAACCATCTCAGTGTGTCCTCTCTATCTTTATCTCCCAGTTGTTCAACATGTGCTGTACCTCTGATGATCTCATTCCTGATCTTATCCATCCTTGTCACTCCTAAGGAGAACCTCAGCATCTTCATTTCTGCTACTTCCAGTTCTTTCTCCTGTCTTTTTGTCAATGACACTGTCTCCAGACCATACAACATAGCTGGTCTCACCACTGTCTTGTAAACTTTTCCTTTGACCTTTGCTGACACCTTTTTGTCACAAATCACTCCTGAAACTTTTCTCTGAACATGACAAATACTGAACAAGCGTACATACTGGTCCATAAACATGCACAGAACTTTATTTACAAACGGTTAGCTAACCCATTACACCACACATTCATCTATAAACACAGCACGTACTAGCGTTCGGAGCGCGTTCGTAAGTCCGGATTGTCGTAAGTCAAGGACTCCCTGTATTCTTTTACTAATGTATGAAGCACAGAATCAAACACTACCTCCGAATATTCAAAAACATTTTGTAAAGAGGGAAAGCAGTTATAACTATAAGGGAACTGACATTTTTGTTAAACCACGTTATAGAACAAGTTTTAGGAGTAGGTCTACATTAATACAGTGCATACGGTAGGTATGTGGAATGGTTTGGATAATAATGTCAAAAAGGCTAAGTCTGTGTTTATATTTAAGAAATTGATTAAGAGTGAACTTTTGAAAAAATATATATAAATGGTGAAAATTATAAGTACCATATATTTGTGAATTGTAATAAGTTCCATAATTGGTTCATGGATAATTATTGTTTAAAATTCTCTGATGCATGCTTAATAATCCAGGTAGAAAAATCTAAAAAAGCTAAGTCTGGTCCTCTGGACATTCAAAAAATAAAACAAAGCAAAAAAAATGTAGAAACGTTTTGTCTTTCATCCGAAAGACTTCCTCAGTCTGAGAAGCTGTATTCAGCTCAGTC
>JBBPBX010060160.1:0-12530 GCA_038048925.1 Garcialebias charrua
CCTTCACACCTTCCTTTACTCCTTCACTCCTTCCTCACACCTTCCTTCACTCCTTCCTCACACCTTTCTTCACTCCTTCATTAACTCCTTCCGTCACTCCTTCCATCACTTCTTTTTTCACTTCTTTCTTCACTCCTTCCTTCACTTCTTCCTTCACTCCTTCCATCACTCCTTCCTTCTCTCCTTCCTTCACTTCTTCCTTCACTCCTTCTGTCACTCCTTCCTTCACTCCTTTCTTCACTTCTTCCTTCACTCCTTCTGTCACTTCTTCCTTCACTTCTTCCTTCACTCCTACCGTCACTCCTTCCTTCACTTATTCCTTCACACCTTCCTTCACTCCTTCCTCACGCATTCCTTCACTCCTTCCTTCACTCCTTCCATCATTCCTTCCTTCACTCCTTCCTTCACTCCTTCATCACTCCTTCCTTCACTTCTTCCTTCACTCCTTCTGTCACTCCTTCTGTCACTCCTTCCTTCACTTCTTCCTTCACTCCTTTTGTCACTCCTTTCGTCACTCCTTTCTTCACTTCTTCCTTCACTCCTTCCTTCACTCCTTCTCTCACTCCTTCTCTCACTTCTTCCTTCACTCCTTCCATCACTCCTACCTTCACTCCTTCCATCATTCCTTCTTTCACTCCTTCCTTCACTTCTTCCGTCACTCCTTCCGTCACTCCTTCCATCAATATTTCTTTCACTCCTTCCTTCACACCTTCCTTCACTCCTTCTGTCACTCCTTCCTTCACTCCTGTCACTCCTTCCTTCACTCCTTCTGTCACTCCTTCCTTCACTCCTGTCACTCCTTCCTTCACTCCTTCTGTCACTCCTTCCTTCACTCCTGTTCACTCCTCCTTCCTTCACTCCTTCTGTCACTCCTTCCTTCACTCCTGTCACTCCTTCCTTCACTCCTTCCATCACTCCTTCCTTCACTCCTTCCTGCACTCCTTTTGTCTCTCCTTCCTGCACTCCTTCCTTCACTCCTTCCTTCACTCCTTCCTGCACTCCTTCCTTCACTCCTTCCTTCACGCCTTCCTTCACTCCTTCCTTCACTCCTTCCTTCACGCCTTCCCTCACTCCGTTCTGTCTATCCTTCCCTTCCTTTTTATTTGTTTTAGCTACACTTTATTTTACTTTTCGTTTACTTCTGTGAGAAACATGAACACAAACTAATTTCCATCTCATTGGAACATTTTTCTGTTTGTTGACTAGCCGCGCACACTCACATGCACTCTCACGTGTACCTCGCTGTCCTTCAGAATCACTTTGCTTCATAATGGAGCTCCTGATGGGTTCCTGCATTTCGAGCTGAAAAGCTTTAAAAGCAGCTGAAACAATGAGCCGAGGATCCGACAAACAGACGCTCCATCTGAGACATGTTGTCCCCACCTTCGGCCTCGTCTTCGCTTTAAACGCTGACGTGTTTTTAAATCATTTGGATCAAAAGACGGTTCTGTGGTTCAACGAGAAATGTAAACATCTGTGGTTCACTGAGCAGCTAAAGGTAAAGAAGGCCGAAGTAGAAGCTGTTGTAGGTTCCATGTTTTAGCTGTTAATGAGCTGCAGGGTGGCTTTTTTCACTGGACGACACAAACCTTTGCCTGTTTAGGGCAAAAAGACAAACTGGACTCGGTTGTCCACACGTTGTCATCCTTTGTGTTTCAAAGCAGTCTGCTCCTCAGATAAATAATGTTAAAATGTTAAATTATTATTTTATATATGAATGTTTCTGTTAAATTATTATTTTATATATGAATGTTTCTGTTAAATTATTATTTTATATATGAATGTTTCTGTTAAATTATTATTTTATATATGAATGTTTCTGTTAAATTATTATTTTATATATGAATGTTTCTGTTAAATTATTATTTTATATATGAATGTTTCTGTTAAATTATTATTTTATATATGAATGTTTCTGTTAAATTATTATTTTATATATGAATGTTTCTGTTAAATTATTATTTTATATATGAATGTTTCTGTTAAATTATTATTTTATATATGAATGTTTCTGTTAAATTATTATTTTATATATGAATGTTTCTGTTAAATTATTATTTTATATATGAATGTTTCTGTTAAATTATTATTTTATATATGAATGTTTCTGTTAAATTATTATTTTATACATGAATGTTTCTGTTCAGCCCTGAGATGATTCTGTTGGAGCTTTAGAAATAAACTGAACTGAGTTGTGTTATCTTCTGTACACTTGTTTTTCACCACCAGTCATTTGTTTCTGTTTATTAATTTTTTTCCCTTTATTTGAGCTTCTTGTGCCAAACCCACCTCTGAAACCGTGAACAGAACTGAACAGAACTGTCCTTTTTGTTACTCCTGAAGGAACTTTGCAGCCAATAGAGGACATTTTCAACAAACAAGCATCAATAGTCATTTACAATAAGACATGAGTTCATGGTTGTGGTGAACTAAACTTTAGGATTTTATTAAATAAAAACACAAATAATGCAAAGTAAAACGGTAAATAAACAGAAATAAGCAACGCTGACCGGTGACAGGAAACAAACACATTTGGCCCAGTTTAGAAATATGTCCTCCATGAACAACCTGAACCAGAGCTGGTCCAGGACTGACCGACCCGGGTCAAAGATCTGAACCATCACATTGAATCGGGACTCAAGAGTCCGAGTTGTGAGTCGACCCGGATTTTCCAGATCCTCCGTGTCAGTCTGAGAGTTACAACAGAGACCAACACGAGTTGTACGAACATTTAACACGAGGTCGTATTTACACATTCAATGTTTTGTTAATTTAGTTTTAATGTGAAATTGTAAACAAACATGAAAGAAAAACAAACAGATTATTAAACCAGACACTATTGAGCACGAGCCAGTGTATCCCTGGTTCTGGTCCCAAGCCCGGGTAAATGGTGAGGGTTGTGTCAAAAAGGGCATCCAACGTAAAAAGCTCTTGACCTCTCTAAATGGCTTTAAGAATCTGTTGGACTCCTGGCAAGAACCAATGCAGATATGTTCCTGTTTTTGATTTTCTACATCTGCCTTAATCTGTCTGTTTTGCTACTTTGATATCTTTGTTTTAATTTGTTTTTAAAAAATCTGTATATCTCGCTTATGTTTGTCTATTGTTGATTGTTCAAGGAAAATCTACTGTTACTGTTGTCATCATTCTTTAGTTTGTAGACAGGTCTCTCTTGTAAATGAGTCCTCGAGGCTCAATGGGATTAACATGTTTAAATAAAGGTTGACTGAATGTTGACACAGGGTGCTGGTGGAAATTGTGCTACGGTCAGTTAAAGACCCCGAGGAAGGAAACGTGTCAGGAGAGAGAGGGAGAAGAGGAAAGTGAAGAATGTAGGACTGAGGGATGTAACTCTAAATGTGGGGACAATGACAGACAAAGGTAGAGAGCTGGCTGACATGATGCTCAGAAGGAAGGTACCGTATTTTTGGGACTATAAGGCACACGTAAAATCTTTAATTTTCTCAAAAATTGACAGTGCGCCTTATGTATTGATTCTGGTTTTGCTTACTGACCTCGAACCGATTTTATGTGGTACAACTGAACAATGTTGAGTTATTGTGCATGAGTTGAATAAAGTTTGACTTATCTGACTGTTTTGTTTCCTGTGCCTTATCTGAAAAATACAGTATATGTTTTATGTGTCGAAGAGACCAAGTGGAAGGGCAGCAAGGCTCGCAGTATTGGAGCAGGGTTCAAACTGTTTTACCATGGTGTGGATAGAAAGAGAAATGGAGTAGGGGTGGTCCTGAAGGAGGAGTTGGCAAAGAATGTAGTAGAGGTGAAGAGAGTGTCAGATAGGGTGATGTGTCTGAAGGTAGAAGTAGAAGGTCTGATGCTAAACATAGTCAGTGGTTATGCTCCACAGGTTGGATGTGATGGGGAGGAGAAAGATCTGGATGAAGTGATAGAGAGTATTCCCAGGGAGGAAAGAGTGGTGATTGGAGCAGACCTGAATGGACATGTTGGTGAAGGAAACAGAGGATGAGGAAGTGATGGGTAGGTTTGGTGTCAAGGAAAGAAACCAGGAAGGACAGATGGTGGTGGATTTTACCAAGAGAATGGAAATGGCTATAGTCAATACCTATTTCCAAAAGAGGGAGGAACATAGAGTGACCTATAAGAGTGGAGGAAGGAGTACACAGGTCGACTACATTCTGTGTAGAAGAGGAAACCTGAGGGAGATTGGAGACTGTAAGGTTGTAGCAGGGGAGAGTGTGGCCAGACAGCATCGGATGGTTGTGTGTAGAATGACTGTTGTTGTGAAGAAGAGAAAAAGAGTAAAATCAGAGAAGAAGACCAAATGGTGGAAGCTAAAGAAGGAAGAATGTTGTGAGAAATTCAGAGACGAGCTGTTAAAGGCTCTGGGTGGTCTCTTCTCAAGGGCAGACCTCTCCTCTCGGTCTCCACTTTGCTTTTGCTTTGTCTGTGAAACTGTCTTGAGAGCCTCTCTTCTACAAAATCTTCTGAATCATAACTATGGACTTCAATTTGGTCAGTTGGTCCCTCAACACAACTGATAACATTTCTTCAACAAGAAGACGGACTGTAGGTGAGATGATTTGCCCTGTTGACATGCACACATCTGGATATCTCATCGACTTGAAGAATTGATGATGTGTATATCTCTGCTGTCATCTGTGGATCTTAAGGACACATATTTAATTGGATTTATGATAACTGGTTCCTGGTCTATCAACACACAAGGAAGACATTGGCAGCAAATCTGGACCTGGTCAGGCTGCCTGCCTTACATAATGGCTTGGTTCATGTCTCGAGAACCCAGAGTGTGACGGGAAGATGGAAGGAGTATTTGAGGAGCTATTGAATGAAGAGAATGAAAGAGAAAGAAGAGTGGAGGTAATAGAAACTGTGGACCAGGAAGTGGGAAAGATTAGTGAGGGTGAAGTCCGGAAAGCTCTGAAAAGAATGAAGAAGGGGAAGGCAGTAGGACCTGATGACATACCAGTGGAGGTTTGGAAATGTCTTGGAGAGATGGCAGTGAGGTTTTTGACTCAAATATTTAATGGAATATTTGAGGGTGAGAAAATGCCTGAAGAATGGAGAAGAAGTGTGCTGGTTCCCATTTTTAAGAACAAGGGTGATGTACAGAGTTGTAGCAACTACAGGGGAATTAAGTTGATGAGCCACACAATGAAGATCTGGGAGAGAGTTGTGGAAGGAAGACTTAGACAAGAGGTGACTATCTGTGAGCAGCAGTATGGTTTCATGCCAAGAAAGAGCACCACAGATGCATCTTTGCTTTGAGGATGTTGATAGAGAAGTACAGAGAGGGTCAGAAAGAACTCCATTGTGTGTTTGTGGATTTAGAAAAAGCATATGACAGGGTACCAAGAGAAGAGGTGTGGTATTGCATGAGGAAATCTGGAGTGGCAGAAAAGTATGTTAGACTGGTACAGGACATGTATGAGGACAGCAGGACATGTATGAGGACAGCAGGACATGTATGAGGACAGCAGGACATGTATGAGGACAGCAGGACATGTATGAGGACAGCAGGACATGTATGAGGACAGCAGGACATGTATGAGGACAGCAGGACATGTATGAGGACAGCAGGACATGTATGAGGACAGCAGGACATGTATGAGGACAGCAGGACATGTATGAGGACAGCAGGACATGTATGAGGACAGCAGGACATGTATGAGGACAGCAGGACATGTATGAGGACAGCAGGACATGTATGAG
Organism: Garcialebias charrua; assembly: GCA_038048925.1. Lineage (NCBI taxonomy): Eukaryota > Metazoa > Chordata > Actinopteri > Cyprinodontiformes > Rivulidae > Garcialebias > Garcialebias charrua. The sequence goes on from JBBPBX010060160.1 coordinate 5,713, forward strand.
GACAGCAGGACATGTATGAGGACAGCAGGACATGTATGAGGACAGCAGGACATGTATGAGGACAGCAGGACATGTATGAGGACAGCAGGACATGTATGAGGACAGCAGGACATGTATAGGACAGATGAGGACAGCAGGACATGTATGAGGACAGCAGGACATGTATGAGGACAGCAGGACATGTATGAGGACAGCAGGACATGTATGAGGACAGCAGGACATGTATGAGGACAGCAGGACATGTATGAGGACAGCAGGACATGTATGAGGACAGCAGGACATGTATGAGGACAGCAGGACATGTATGAGGACAGCAGGACATGTATGAGGACAGCAGGACATGTATGAGGACAGCAGGACATGTATGAGGACAGCAGGACATGTATGAGGACAGCAGGACATGTATGAGGACAGCAGGACATGTATGAGGACAGCAGGACATGTATGAGGACAGCAGGACATGTATGAGGACAGCAGGACATGTATGAGGACAGCAGGACATGTATGAGGACAGCAGGACATGTATGAGGACAGCAGGACATGTATGAGGACAGCAGGACATGTATGAGGACAGCAGGACATGTATGAGGACAGCAGGACATGTATGAGGACAGCAGGACATGTATGAGGACAGCAGGACATGTTGACGACACAGGACATGTATGAGGACAGCAGGACATGTATGAGGACAGCAGGACATGTATGAGAACAGCAGGACATGTATGAGGACAGCAGGACATGTATGAGGACAGCAGGACATGATAGACAGTCAGGACATGTATGAAGACAGCAGGACATGTATGAGGACAGCAGGACATGTATGAGGACAGCAGGACATGTATGAAGACAGCAGGACATGTATGAGGACAGCAGGACATGTATGAGGACAGCAGGACATGTATGAGGACAGCAGGACATGTATGAGGACAGCAGGACATGTATGAGGACAGCAGGACATGTATGAGGACAGCAGGACATGTATGAGGACAGCAGGACATGTATGAGGACAGCAGGACATGTATGAGGACAGCAGGACATGTATGAGGACAGCAGGACATGTATGAGGACAGCAGGACATGTATGAGGACAGCAGGACATGTATGAGGACAGCAGGACATGTATGAGGACAGCAGGACATGTATGAGGACAGCAGGACATGTATGAGGACAGCAGGACATGTATGAAGACAGCAGGACATGTATGAGGACAGCAGGACATGTATGAGGACAGCAGGACATGTATGAGGACAGCAGGACATGTATGAGGACAGCAGGACATGTATGAAGACAGCAGGACATGTATGAGGACAGCAGGACATGTATGAGGACAGCAGGACATGTATGAGGACAGCAGGACATGTATGAAGACAGCAGGACATGTATGAGGACAGCAGGACATGTATGAGGACAGCAGGACATGTATGAGGACAGCAGGACATGTATGAGGACAGCAGGACATGTATGAGGACAGCAGGACATGTATGAGGACAGCAGGACATGTATGAAGACAGCAGGACATGTATGAGGACAGCAGGACATGTATGAGGACAGCAGGACATGTATGAGGACAGCAGGACATGTATGAAGACAGCAGGACATGTATGAAGACAGCAGGACATGTATGAGGACAGCAGGACATGTATGAGGACAGCAGGACATGTATGAGGACAGCAGGACATGTATGAAGACAGCAGGACATGTATGAGGACAGCAGGACATGTATGAAGACAGCAGGACATGTATGAGGACAGCAGGACATGTATGAGGACAGCAGGACATGTATGAAGACAGCAGGACATGTATGAGGACAGCAGGACATGTATGAGGACAGCAGGACATGTATGAGGACAGCAGGACATGTATGAGGACAGCAGGACATGTATGAGGACAGCAGGACATGTATGAGGACAGCAGGACATGTATGAGGACAGCAGGACATGTATGAGGACAGCAGGACATGTATGAGGACAGCAGGACATGTATGAGGACAGCAGGACATGTATGAGGACAGCAGGACATGTATGAGGACAGCAGGACATGTATGAAGACAGCAGGACATGTATGAGGACAGCAGGACATGTATGAGGACAGCAGGACATGTATGAGGACAGCAGGACATGTATGAAGACAGCAGGACATGTATGAGGACAGCAGGACATGTATGAGGACAGCAGGACATGTATGAGGACAGCAGGACATGTATGAGGACAGCAGGACATGTATGAGGACAGCAGGACATGTATGAGGACAGCAGGACATGTATGAGGACAGCAGGACATGTATGAGGACAGCAGGACATGTATGAGGACAGCAGGACATGTATGAGGACAGCAGGACATGTATGAGGACAGCAGGACATGTATGAGGACAGCAGGACATGTATGAGGACAGCAGGACATGTATGAGGACAGCAGGACATGTATGAGGACAGCAGGACATGTATGAGGACAGCAGGACATGTATGAGGACAGCAGGACATGTATGAGGACAGCAGGACATGTATGAGGACAGCAGGACATGTATGAGGACAGCAGGACATGTATGAGGACAGCAGGACATGTATGAGGACAGCAGGACATGTATGAGGACAGCAGGACATGTATGAGGACAGCAGGACATGTATGAGGACAGCAGGACATGTATGAGGACAGCAGGACATGTATGAGGACAGCAGGACATGTATGAGGACAGCAGGACATGTATGAGGACAGCAGGACATGTATGAGGACAGCAGGACATGTATGAGGACAGCAGGACATGTATGAGGACAGCAGGACATGTATGAGGACAGCAGGACATGTATGAGGACAGCAGGACATGTATGAGGACAGCAGGACATGTATGAGGACAGCAGGACATGTATGAGGACAGCAGGACATGTATGAGGACAGCAGGACATGTATGAGGACAGCAGGACATGTATGAGGACAGCAGGACATGTATGAGGACAGCAGGACATGTATGAGGACAGCAGGACATGTATGAGGACAGCAGGACATGTATGAGGACAGCAGGACATGTATGAGGACAGCAGGACATGTATGAGGACAGCAGGACATGTATGAGGACAGCAGGACATGTATGAGGACAGCAGGACATGTATGAGGACAGCAGGACATGTATGAGGACAGCAGGACATGTATGAGGACAGCAGGACATGTATGAGGACAGCAGGACATGTATGAGGACAGCAGGACATGTATGAGGACAGCAGGACATGTATGAGGACAGCAGGACATGTATGAGGACAGCAGGACATGTATGAGGACAGCAGGACATGTATGAGGACAGCAGGACATGTATGAGGACAGCAGGACATGTATGAAGACAGCAGGACATGTATGAAGACAGCAGGACATGTATGAGACAGCAGGACATGTATGAGGACAGCAGGACATGTATGAAGACAGCAGGACATGTATGAAGACAGCAGGACATGTATGAAGACAGCAGGACATGTATGAAGACAGCAGGACATGTATGAAGACAGCAGGACATGTATGAAGACAGCAGGACATGTATGAGGACAGCAGGACATGTATGAAGACAGCAGGACATGTATGAGGACAGCAGGACATGTATGAAGACAGCAGGACATGTATGAAGACAGCAGGACATGTATGAAGACAGCAGGACATGTATGAGGACAGCAGGACATGTATGAAGACAGCAGGACATGTATGAAGACAGCAGGACATGTATGAGGACAGCAGGACATGTATGAGACAGCAGGACATGTATGAGACAGCAGGACATGTATGAGGACAGCAGGACATGTATGAGGACAGCAGGACATGTATGAAGACAGCAGGACATGTATGAGGACAGCAGGACATGTATGAGGACAGCAGGACATGTATGAGGACAGCAGGACATGTATGAAGACAGCAGGACATGTATGAAGACAGCAGGACATGTATGAGGACAGCAGGACATGTATGAGGACAGCAGGACATGTATGAGGACAGCAGGACATGTATGAAGACAGCAGGACATGTATGAGGACAGCAGGACATGTATGAAGACAGCAGGACATGTATGAGGACAGCAGGACATGTATGAAGACAGCAGGACATGTATGAAGACAGCAGGACATGTATGAGGACAGCAGGACATGTATGAGGACAGCAGGACATGTATGAGGACAGCAGGACATGTATGAGGACAGCAGGACATGTATGAGGACAGCAGGACATGTATGAGGACAGCAGGACATGTATGAGGACAGCAGGACATGTATGAGGACAGCAGGACATGTATGAGGACAGCAGGACATGTATGAGGACAGCAGGACATGTATGAGGACAGCAGGACATGTATGAGGACAGCAGGACATGTATGAGGACAGCAGGACATGTATGAGGACAGCAGGACATGTATGAGGACAGCAGGACATGTATGAGGACAGCAGGACATGTATGAGGACAGCAGGACATGTATGAGGACAGCAGGACATGTATGAGGACAGCAGGACATGTATGAGGACAGCAGGACATGTATGAGGACAGCAGGACATGTATGAGGACAGCAGGACATGTATGAGGACAGCAGGACATGTATGAGGACAGCAGGACATGTATGAGGACAGCAGGACATGTATGAAGACAGCAGGACATGTATGAAGACAGCAGGACATGTATGAGGACAGCAGGACATGTATGAGGACAGCAGGACATGTATGAGGACAGCAGGACATGTATGAGGACAGCAGGACATGTATGAGGACAGCAGGACATGTATGAGGACAGCAGGACATGTATGAAGACAGCAGGACATGTATGAGGACAGCAGGACATGTATGAGGACAGCAGGACATGTATGAGGACAGCAGGACATGTATGAGGACAGCAGGACATGTATGAAGACAGCAGGACATGTATGAGGACAGCAGGACAGTGGTGAGATGTGCTGTAGGAGTGACAGATAGCTTCAAGGTGGAGGTGGAGTGCATCAAGGATCTGCTCTGAGCTAGCCTGGCCCTCGCCTTCCTGCACAGCTCCGCTCAATTCTCATTTCCCTTCACTGCACAGTCTGGGACTTCCCCCATCCACAAGGATTTCTCCGGTAGATTTTTGTTCGGACCAATCAGAGAACAGAAGGCGGAGTTTTGAACGACGTCGACTGACGTCGTCATTCAAAATGGCTGCCGCCACGAAGGAATTTTCAATAAAACAAGGTAAAAAACTATTATTTCTCTGCTGATAAAAAATATATTTCTTAGCTGACGTTATATCAGAAGTGTTCCTGAGCTTAACAGTTCCTAAATCAATTCACGAAATGGTCAAATCTGCTGGATTTAAATAGTTTCGGTTTGACATTTTCCAAACAGCCTCGGGTGCGCTACGAAAATAAATGATAAAAAATCGAATTTTATCTCAAATGTTTCATCCAGGCCAACAGTCAGTAAATTAGAGCCATATAATTACACACTGGTAGCAGAAAAAATATCCACCGAGTGGTTTCTGAGCTATTTATCTGATAGCCTGGACCTCGCCAGGCTAAACTAACAAAACTCCGCCTTCTGTTCTCTGATTGGTCCGGTCAAAAATCTACCGGAGAAATCGTTGTCTATGGGAGAAGTCCCAGACCCTAGTACGAAGCAAAGTGAACGGACAAGGGTCTGGTTTTAACCAGGCTAGCTCTGAGCCCCTTCTTGTTTGCTCTGGTGATGGACCGACTAACAGATGAGGTCAGTAACGTGATAGTTGATTAAGACCCAAAGTTTGCAGACTTAGACTCATATACATATGAAAAGGTGCATTGTTTACAAGTGCACACGGAGGTAATCTTTGCTGAAAGGGACGCTAGTGAGAAGGTGAGTATGAACTTGGTTTGTTTGATGATGGTGCTCAATGTTTGATCCAGGCTCATGTTTGGATTTTGCAGGGGAAGAATTGTTACTGGTGTGATCACAGGAAGTGTGGAGATTTAAAAATACATGGAGGAGCAGGACTTGAAAAAACACAAGGAAACCCAAAGGTTGGTCTTTACTTACGTTTTCCGACTGTCACTCAGTTTCCACAAAGTAGCTTAACGTTCCAGCATCGGAAGAATGACTGCCAAGTCCTGAAGTACACAAGCAGATCACGATGAGGAGCAGGTGTGGAAGGGTGGATTGGACCATTGATCTTCAGCGGTGGGGAAAGTGATTATGGCAGAAAACCAGTCAGGCAGGAATCCCCATGAACTCTGATGTTTGTAGATGACTTTGTGGTCTGTGGTGAGAGCTGGGAGCAGGTGGAAGAGAGTTTAGAGAGGTTGAGGTGTGCACTTGAAAGAAGAGGAATGAATTAGACCGATTGAAGTGAATCGGATTGACCCGGGTTCAGAGAGTGGTCCAGGTCCAGCAGCTGTTTCCCTTTTCAAACATCTGTTTTTATAAAAACTTCATCAGAGACAGGAAATAAAAAAATTAAAAAACGGTTTTGATTTTTGAGTTTCTTCTAAAACTGTTTTGTGATTTCCTCTCGGCTCCGATCGTTTTATTCTTTTGAAAAGATAAATAATCCCAACGAACATGAAGCAGAGACAAACATCTTTACGACATTGGCTCTAAATGTTGTTTTTAAAGCGTTTAATAAAATTAATTGATCTCCCTCCATGCTGTGGTTTCGTTCCCACTTCTCTTGTTTTGTGATTTTTAAATTTCCTTCTTTTCTTTCGTTGGATTCTTTTTATTTAAATTCCTGATCAGTTCTCATCTGTGTGATTCTCGGCTGAAAGGCTTTTCTTCTGATACCTGTGTAATTAGCAGCTACTTTCTACCCACTGAGTGTCTAACTGCCTTATAATGTCAGTCTGTCAGTCAGAGCGGGGGGG